>CABFWB010001206.1:89424-114059 GCA_902151455.1 Timema bartmani
ATAAATGAAATTTAATCAAAATCGTTAGAGCCGATTTTGAGAAAATCGACTTTTTCTCTTTTTTCCCTTCAGTAAACTACCCTTAATTTTAGGGGTAGATATCCAATTCCAAAAACCCCTCGGGGCAACCCTATGAAAACCCTAGATATCAAGTTTCAGCTCAATCGGTAAAATAGTTTAGGCTCTAGTTGGAGGTACAGACAGACAGACAGACAGACAGACAGACGGAAATTCAAAAACCACTTTTTCGGATTCAGGAAGTCATGAAACGTCAAAATTCATCAAAACCTCGAGTTCGATTTTTTTGACGATCACCATACTTTCTCTACCTGTAAGATAGAGAGAAAGTAAAAATGTGAAAGTACGCTTTGATATTATTGTAATAGTAAATGGTATTCCATATTACCCACACTTCCTCTAATAATTTAATCTAACTCACCAGTGAAGTGGTTTACCTCAGACCCATTTAAAGCATACGGCATGGATTCGTACTGTTTACAGTGAACGATCAGAGTCCAAGCTTGATGGTTTGCACTATGGAGTAGCTTATATGCCAGGTTCAAAGTGTAATATTCTTAAATATGTCTGCTACCTTTCAAGATAGAGTAAATGAATGATCCCACAACATTTTGAGAGATTTAAATGATTACATTTGAATTTAATGCGTTCTTAGACCCTTGATTTCGTTTAAATTCACAAGTAACCCATTGATTGACATTATGCTAATCTAAGATCAAACACATGATTTGTTTGATAAGATTTATGTAAAACACTAAGATATATCATGTAGAATTGAGGGTATATATTGGTTCACATAGGATTTAAGTTTGTGACCTAGGTTATGAGTTAGGGGATGCTTGCAATTATTTTTAAAAAAAAAGACAACCCTAGATTAGAGGAAGTTGAGCTACTTATTATTATCAGGTGTTTTGTCTTACTACAGGCCCATTGAGCTACAACTATGATATTAAAATTGGGGCTTCTAGTTATCGAATCAACACTATAGGGTATGAGACCAACACTTTCAAAATCCCAAGAAAGGTAAAAATAGGAAATCATATTCCTGGTGGATCCCAAGAAAGGTCGTTGAAGGATATATTACCCAAGAAGAACTAGGTCCCGTTATTGAAATATCTGGACTCTACGGGTCCATCACGGCAAGATGGTGAGCTAAGCACCACATGGTCAGTTAGTGGGCGCTGGAAAATGTGTATGTTGCTGCAATTTAAGAAAGGAAGGCTGGAACAATCTAGCCTTATCTAGAGTGTTACAAAACCTAGGATATTGAATGGATCAGCTTAGGCAGTGAAATGCTGACAGTAACTGTTTATGTTTCAAATTTAGATGGCAGAGATTAATTATTTAGCATTAATAATGCGACATTATATATTATGTACTGAAGAGAACACTGTTTTAGATTATCATATTTTTATGATAAAGTCTTAAGATTTAGAATATAATATAGAGGCTAGAATCCTTGGACTTGTAAATTTGATGCAAGTAGTTTAAGTTTTTTAGATGATTGGTGTCATTAGCATACGTATTTAAATATAGAGAGTAATAACATATCTTATAAAATGTAAATAGCATATTTTTATGCAATATATTGTAAATGCCAACGATTTAGGATAGTTAATGTAGAAGACAGCTGTTCATGCTGTATAATGTAGACTACCGTTACTTATGCCATATCCTTTAGTTGGAAACAGGTTAGGATATTCCTCGCAGAGGACATATCTATGGAATGTGCATTGTAGAGGAAAGCAGGTAGCGCTTTAAAATATATAATACTGCTACTTATATTGCATCATGTAGTTGGAAACATTTTAATGTACTTTCTGCAAAGACGCGACTTAGAGATGTACACTCCGTTTATCCTGTTAGGTGGTAGTCTTTCCTTAATGAATTACATTATGACTATCTTATAAGCTAAGCTGTAGTAGAACAATGCAAGGTAAGCTTGCCACCATACAGTTTAAATGGAGTTTACATTGTAGAAGGAAGCATTTTAAGCTGTTTAGTGCTGAGTGCAGCTATTTAAACTATAGGGCCTATTATGTAGGTGGCAAAAGTTTATAATAAGCAGTGCCAAGCACACCCCTTTATTCTGTACAGTTTTTATGACATCAGTTTACGCTGTAAAATTAAGTATGTTTTAGTTTGCATTGTATTATTTATATGGCAGTAGCTATGTTTATAGAATGTACAAGCTATTAGCTTAGGCCTTGATGTGAATCGGACAAGCAAATAGTTTGTGGAAGATGTCGCTAATTGTTTTTTTTTTACACTTGATTAGAATCATTTTGACATGGGGCTTCTGATTATTGGAGAGTCCTTGTTCAAACATTGCTGTATATTTGCTGAGTCTCCGTTGCCCAAGCGCGCATTGATTTATGGAGCTCACCAGTGGTGTGTTCTCTGGGAGAAAACCTGAACTATACTTTGTGTCACCGATATTCAGGCATACTCGCATCTTCATACACTTACACATCAGAAGTAAATTATTTGTGAAATCTAGTATGAATCTAGGATGAACCTCATTTATATCACAGAATAGTTCTTAATATCTCTAGTATTTTCAAATAAGTTAAAACGTAATCTTCTCATGTAAATATAAGAGGATATTATTACACTAAGAATATTCCTAACCCATCTCCAGGAAAGTCCCAGCGAATATTTTTAAATTTTAAATATTTACCTAGCTATCTCAAGTCAGAACCTTTATCTATGAGATCATATACCTACGTGGTTTAAATTGCTAATAGCATTGACATTATGGTGATTATAGGTGCTAAACGATAGTTTTGGTGTTGGCATTTGGAGCTGTAGCCCACTTTAGAATGGAATCCTATTGACCTTTATACCACATGAAGCTTAAAATATTCCTCGTTTTCAGGATTTGAGCCAATGAATGAGGACCAACTGGCTTTTACAACACAAAGCCTACAAACGATTATGTTCACAACTATATTACAAATTCCTGGAGCCATGTTTGGGTGTGTAATAAAATAGGGTCGGTATTTAGTTAATTTAATTTTTAATTCCTATGGGGATAAAGATTATGAACAACTTTCTATGAAATATCGTAATTTAAAGCCTCTTAATGCAACTATTAACAATGATATACTTACCCCTATTCACTTGGATAAACTTACCAAGTTATTTAGGATAACTATATACATGAATAATTGTTTAACTTGAAAGACGATTGAGCAAGGGCATAGAAATGGAGGTTTGAGGTTATCCGAAACCCACTGAAGTATGATGGAGCCACATAAGTGGTCCATATATACCAACCCAACTTTTATTATCTCAAGGTATAGTAAATTTTCCGAGCGGACTCTCCCACAACCCTAGAAAACAAGCTTTCTATGACCTTGCAAATGAGACTGGTAAAATGGATATTGTTTTGTTAGCTTGTTATAGAAAACAATGGTTTTGTAAAGCCATATTTATATTGAACGCATTTGGATTAATTCATAACTATTATCACTAATCCTGAGCTATTAGTTGTGTTTGCGTCAATTGTTCCAAACAATTCTCTTTGTTGCATTTTTATGTTTTTTCATGTTCTCGTCTCCATAGTAGGTTCGCTCATTGAATGTTTGCGTCTCAAGAACAGCTGATTCTGATTTTGTTTATTCTCCTCTTTTTAGCACCGAGTATTACTAACCGTTCGGGTTGTACTCTTTATCTGTTCCACCTCTCAAGTGAGAGTAGCTGGGAACAGTTTTGGAAATATATAATAATAATAAGCTATAAATATTTTAAATATTGAATGTGTTTTCATTTTGTAATGGGAGAAAGAGTAATTATATCTTTATTTTAAGGAAAATCTATACTATAATATTTGTATACAAATTTGTTTTTAATATTCCATATGGACATATGTCAGATAATTTTAACTTGTTATAATGTGATTAATAAACATTTTAAGCCCCATTATCTATTTTTTGAGTAAATATAAGAACATCAAATTATATTTTCAATATTGTTTTCAAAATTGTTTACAGCTAAGGGATGAAGGAGAGCTGGAGGGACTCTATACACATAATAACACTCACTTATGTTAATTATTATAAAAAAAAAATAAAGAAATTTCTTCTAATTCAATAAACCATAATCACGATTTGTTTTGATTCAAAACGTATTTCTTATTGAAATATATAGTTTTTACCTAACAGAATCCTAGTAACGCTAAGTGTCATTTAGTCACTTAAACAAATATAATATACAATGTGTGTTTTGAAGAGTTTTTTTCACTTAAATATTTGAGTGTACATATTTAACGAAAAACAACAAGTATTTAATCAATATAGAAACTTAATTTACTATCAATTTAGTCATATTTTTGATTAGACAACATTCAGAAGTATTATTATATATGATAATTATTATTACACTAGATGTAGCCATTGCAACTAATAATAATGCTACCCCCACCACATATATTGACTATGCACGTGGTGATTACCTCAATTTTTACAATGACCTGGACACTACTGATTGGTATTGTATTTATTCAAATACCGATGTAAGGATGACCAGAGAAACTTTCATTCTGATTTATTCTTTGCTTCTTGTTACTACTTTTTAAATATTTTTACTTTACTAATCTTTAGTTAATTTTTATTATTGTTATGTTTTAATCTTATCATTATTATTTTATATTTTTTGTAGCTATATGATTAGATACCAAACGCTTTGTCTTCTAATAACACAACAACAAATCGTAATGAATATTTCCTCGTACAACATAATCATAATTTAAATAAATATCTAAAGATTATATTCATGAAAAGTATGTTGTCTATAAGTAATCTGTCCTAAAGTCAAGAAGCTTAAGGTAATTTAGCCTAAAAACCAAATCCACACAAAGAAAGTTGGCTCAAGGTCATAAAGCCTAAAGTCACTTGGCCTCGAAGCTATTTTTTCTAAAGTAGGTAGTTAAGCCTAAAGTCATTTGGTCTAAAAATTAGTTTTCAACAAAGATCAGTAGACCGAAGGTCACTTAGCCTAGAGTCAATTGGCCTAAATGAGTTTCAATTTTTTTTAAATGAGGCTAAGTTCAGCAAAATTCCGTTGGCCAAAAGTCATTGGGCCTAAAAGTTAAAGAGGGGTTTTGGACCAACGTCATAAAAGTATATTTTGATAAATTTTACTTTTTGTATTCATTATTGGAATAAAAGGTACGTTAAAACACAAAAATCGCCAAAACCCTGCATAAAATAATAAAGCATGTACTACCTATTTTCAAAATGTAATGATATTCGGTTCATGGTTTGTTTTTTCCTATCAGCTAATGTGTATTTTTACTGTTGTGATTAGGAAATGCCTTATATGTTGGCAATTATTTTAAGGTTTACGGGTATAAATAACTTAGTTTATAATATTTTTAGGAATATTTTTGTTCTATATCATAGTTATGTATGATCAATATGGGAACAAAATGTCCCTTCATTTGGCATCGTAAATTTTCTTACGAATATTTGACAGGTAGGAAAAGCTATTAGTTATATTTATAAGTATCCATGCGAAAAGTCATGCTATCTGCAACAATCACTTTTGATATATTAATATCATAAACACTTATAAAATAAACTAATAATGTAGTAAAATATTAACAATGCTGTCCGAATTAATCATGTTTGTATTTTCTAAAAGGTGATCCAAATGTACAGTGCATTTGTATAGAAGTAAATATATTTAAAAGTTGTTAGGAATAGAACAATAAACAAGTCTTTCTTAATTTCACCAAATATTTGCCAAGCATTAGAGAACAATATACCACAAACGAGTATAATAATTGTATTTAAAAGTATAGACTTTACGTGATCTTTAGATACTTGAAAGATGTCGGAACGTATTTAACTAGGAATAAATATTCCCACTAGATCTGTATTCAATTAATATTAATTTTTTAAACGTCTACCACTCCTTTAGCTAAATTATTATGCTGATTAAAAAATATCATATAAATCAGATGGAGATGATAAAAAATAATTTGTTTCTTTGTTAATGGTTTTATATACCTTAGTAATATTTATATTAGAATTAACACGAATCTTTCTGTACGTAGTCTCAATATATATAAAGCCAGTTACGTAGGCCACATGGTCTAAGGCGTCACTCTCACATTAGACCAGAATGTCGATGACGGTAAGATTGAGGTTCGAATCTTGGTCGGGTGTACTAACGGTATTTTTTCTAATAGGTTTTCCAATCTCCTTACATTCAAATGTGGGTATACTTCCTATATGTACATAACCTTCCTCATTCTTAAACAATTAGCGCTATTAATACATAAGCGTACAACCCGAACGGATCGTAAGATGCGGTTCTATAAAAAAGAATATATATTTGTAAATATTTAAACTTAATACCAAAATTATCTGGTACACTAATGGTTATTAAATATCAATACTGCGTTTGAATATTAAAAGATTAATAAAAAAAAGTAATCTTATAAAACACTCATTCTATTGATAAATTCGATTAAATTAATAAAAAGCCCATTGAAAAAAAATTGTTACTGAATTGCGTTGTAAAAAATTATTTTTTTCCCATGTATTGTATTTGTTAACAATACTATTTGCTCCAGATATGACTGTTACAAACTGTTTGACAGTAAAAAAATTCAAAGCATTGAGATCTGGTTTGAAGATGCTTTGTTTGCCGACCAAAAATTGTTTGTTTATAATGCAAGAAATATATTTTGATTTGTCACTGTTTGAATTAAGTTATTTTCTACCCTTCTGAAAATTGCTGCATACTACAAATGTTAAATAATAATAATAGCTATTTCACTAAAAAGAAGGTTAAGACCCAGTTAGACATAGCGTTTTATGCCATCGACGAGCTGCTGGATGAAAAAACCACTATGTCTTAAATAGGGTTGCTATAGAATATCTATAAAACCAATAATTTGTTCCCACTAACTTTAAAATGAACCCACTAAGTTGCTCTATATGACCTAGTGTAATTTAAGAACATGGTCTTTTCATTTGTTAAACAGTATTTTTACTGGGTTGCAGTCTAATAAGTAAATTGGTAAATAAAAACATTGAAAAGAATTTCCTGACTCTTTCAATTAGAGAAATTATTAAAATATATGGATTTAATAAATGATAATTATATACGGTTTTCTCCACTATTCTCTTTCGTAACTAAATAATCTGACCTAAATATATATATATTTTTCCGATAAAATATTTTTAAGCCAATTAGTGATTGAATACTATTTACCTAGTGATAGTCAGACCGTATACAAATTGGGTGCATCAAGGTAACAAATTCGATCCTAGGCAATGTGGATGATGCTGACACACACACACACACACACACACACACACTCACACATTCACACACGCACACACACACACACACATATATATATATATATATATATATAATATTGTTCTGTTTTACAATACCTCCTTACATACTCACATACCTATTTGATTATTTATGAAATATTTAAAATTTTATTAAACTAGGGTAAAATAAGTATCATGCTTATGAACTAATTTTTTTTTAAGCTCGAAATATTAATGTTTCATAGTTACAATTTTGTTCTAGTACAACCTATCTCCCCCTGATCATAAATTATATTCGAGTCTCTAATTTTGGTGTTTAATTTTTGATTGATTTAGACTGTTTATTATGTTTTAATGTAGCTATATGTTTATAAATAGAATAATAAATATATAATTTATAGCCTCATACTATTATTAAATGTTATATATTTGGTGGCATTTATCAAATAGCTTAGGAATATTATCATATATTTAAAAATATACTACAGCATTTCAAATAAAATAGGTTAGAATAACTAAAGATAAAGAACTTGGTCGGTAGTTTAAGATGGGGTGCTAGTGAGTGCGTGTTTAGGTAAGTATTTTAGAAGTTTTTATAGCATAAACATTTTTGGGCAAAATAAATCAAATATGTCTTCTATAGAAACATGTAGTTTAGTTTTCTTCACATTCTAATCTCAACAGTTGTTGAATATCTGTCAGATGTGTCCTGGAATTTAATGACAACTTTTTCTCTTCATTTGAAAAGTTTGTCACCAAATTCCACCATGCTCATGCCAGATATTCAAAAACTGGATATTAGCACGTTCAGAAAGCTAAACTCTATGTTTCTATAGAAGTAAAGTTTGATTTATTTTTGCCCAAAAATGTTTATGTTATAAAAACTGCAAAATTAGCGCACTAAATTCGCACTCACTAGCACCAGTTTAGTGCATTAATTTTGCAGTTTTTATAGCATAAACATTTTTTGGCCAAAATAAATCAAATGTTTCTTCTATAGAAACATTGAGTTTAGCTTTCTGCACATGCTAATCTCAAGAGTTCTTGAATATCTCTCATAAGCATAGCGGAATTTGGTGACAAACTTATTTAAATGCAGAGAAAAATTTGTCACTAAATTCCAGGACACCCTTGACAAATATTCAAAGACTGTTGAAATTATCATGTGCGGAAAAAACTAAACTCTATGATTCTATAGAAGAAATATTTGATTTATTTTGGCCAAATAAATGTTTATGCTATAAAACTTCGAAAATACTGCCCTAAACTCACGCTCACTAGCACCCCATCTTAATGGTCTAAGACAGTGTGTTCCAACTGGCGGCCCACGGGCCGAATGCGGCTTGCGCTTACTGACAATGTGGCCCTCACAGTATCCTGGAGAAAATTGAAAGGTAAACTACTTGTGGCAGATGTGAAATGGTAAATTATTCACAACAAAATATATTTATTTAAAAAGTAATGATTTTGTTTAACTATGCATTTATGTTTTTAAGCACCACGTCTTACTAACCGTTCGGGTTATACGCCTATGTATTAATGATGCAAATGGTCTTAGGAATTAGGAAGGTTTTGTTCAGAAGAAGTTTACCCGCATTTGTGGGTAAGGAGAGTAGAAAACCATTTTAGAAAATCCCCCTCAGTACACCCGACCAATATTCGAACCTTGATCTCCCCGTCATCTGTAGTCTAGTCTACTCAGAGAATAGCGCGTTAGATCACGTGTTTACCAAAGCGGGTTTAACTATGCACTTGTTTGATTAATAAATATATGTATATGTTGTTTTTTGAAAGTGTGTGTGCATGCATATTTCATAATAAATCTTTGGGAGATCAATAAACGTTTTTGGCAGTAAAATTTGAAAGATTCTACTACCCAAAAATGCAGTTTATATTTAAGTATTGAAAGTAATTGTGTATTAATTGTTATTTATAAGCCTATTATAAGTTAATTACTTAATTTATCTTCAGTCTGCGGTGCAAACAAATAATCAGATTTGGCATTTGGGAAGAGAAAAGTTCGACCACCTTGGTCTAAGGTTTCACTCTTCCAATAGAATGAACAGTCCTTGTTGGGGAGATCAGTGTTCTAATCCATGTTAGATGTACTGAGGAAGGTTTTTACTCATTTTTCCACTTTACCTTCGCGGGAATGAGAGTGCACTTCCTCTAAATTAATCCATCCTCTTCCCTATCACATTAGCGTTATTAGCACATGCATAGAATCAGAACTTGTGATAAGAGGCGGTGTTAAACTACATAAAAACTCTTTTATTCTAGTCTCATTAGCTTCCATTATGTAAACCAAATATTTTTGACCATGCTGGTCGTAGCCCATAATGTTATTAAAATACTTGACAATAGATACCGGTTTATATAAATCTATTCAGACATTTTTAGTCTAAATGACCAGATTGAATAAAGTTGGTCAAAACTGTTTGACCAAGGTAACTGGTATTCATGAAGTTTATCATATTATATATATATATATATACAATTTCTTCCTGATTGTTTTTATACCAAGTTTTGTTAACTTTGAAGATTGTTTTAATTATGTTAGTTAAACTTTGAGAAATATATATAGCGGCTTAAAATCCAACTATCCAACATGTTTACATTATAGTTTGGATTTACATGTGATAGACAAAATGGTTCGTAAATCGACAGTGGATTTCATAGCGTTATTAAAAGATTTGGACCAACAAACCTATGTTTAAAAAAAAATTGGTCAAAATGTTGAGTCACGAAAACATGATTAAACTTTATTAATTATGAAGAAATTATTAGAAACTACTTTCCTACATATTATTCTCACATTATATACTCTGAATATTGGATTCCATGATGTTTGTACAGTACACTCACAAATAACATAATAGTTTTCATAGTATGAGAAAAATATTGTGGAGCATATTATTTTGGTTTCCATCGTTTTAAAAAATTAAGTGAGACCTCACTAAATTGCTTCATTCATGACAGTCATGTTATGCCATAAAGTCAAGACTCCATTATGTTAGTTAAGTATATTAGACAATTAAAAATAACATTTATAACATTAGTAAAAAGTATCAGAGCTTAAATAATAGTTCATCTTAGGTAAAATAAATGCTTTATAAACAATAAGGCTAATTTCATCATATTAGTCAAACATGTGCGAGCACTAACAGTCTTTTAAATCAAGTTGTTTGAACATGGAAACCATAAATGCAATATTCAAATACCTTCGGTAATATACATTACTATGGATACAGGAGTCCAATATTTAGTTAACAAACAATATAAGGGAGACAACATTAAAACACGGTAGTAAACATACAAGATAATGGAGACGGAACTAAAACAGGGTAGTAGGAATACAATATAATGGAGACATGATTCAAACACGTTAGTAAAAATACAATATAATGGAGACATTATTCAAACACGGTAGTGATTTAAACATACCATATCATAGAGTTTAGCATCAAAGACGCTAGAAAATGTGAACGTGGATGAAGAATGACTTCAAACACGCTATTAAGCATAAATAAGATATTGTAGAATTTGGCTTATACCATGATAACTATGAATCAAGATCAATAAAGACACGTTGATGTTAGTCATACATTTTAAATCAAGGATACTAGCTTTCATAATTTTACTTAACAACGCAGGGGCATGATACTCTGCTTTAACCCTATTAGTAAAACATGATGATCCATGGACTCTATAATCTAGAATCAGTCAGGGGTGTACAAACTGTTAGATTATTCCTGGCATTAGCAGTGAGAGTTATTTGTTCAATTTAACTGTATTTAAAGCTCAAATTCTACCATTCTTCTTTGACTGGCTATCAAGGACTGACGCGTATCGGCATAGTATTTTGAGTAAATACAATGTATCTGTAACTAAATAAGATTTCTAATAAAACATATATTTTTTTTAACCTTTGTTCATTTGTTTAGGTGTTTGCAGCACACTATTTTAGTAAATTTATAATTTTAAAAGTCACTACATGTATAACATGTCTAAATGACATGTTTAAGTGAAAAAATAGCTTTATTTAAAAATAGAACCAACTATATTTTTCTTCTATGTTTTTAAGCCCATTTCTTGAGTCAAATTTGCTTCGTCTGTATAATGTGACTAAAATTGCTTTTGGATATAAAAAATCTGTTGAGATCAAAATGTGTATCAAACTAAACTAAATGTATATGTTTAAAAAATATTAGCATTATTTTGGACAAAATTATTTCTTGTTAATAAAACAAAAACAGTGCCATTATTTCGGATCACCTTCAAACCCAACTTAATTCGTGTTGTAGGTGCCTTGCCTTTAACCCCCTTCAAACCAATTACTTTCACTAGGCCTGAAGAATAATTCCCATCACCTGTCAAGTATTTCCGCTACACTTGCCTTGTTTAGTTATCCCTAGCATCCCTGGCCAGTGCCTCCCCCAACTCTGGTCATTTATCTTTACAGCATTGTTAAGCTATCTCTATTATCCCTGGTGAGTGATTTTCACACCCCTGGTAGATGCTCTTCACAACCTTGTTTAGTTATATCAACCGTGCAGGTTATTGCATCCCACACCCCTAGTAATTAGCCTCTACTTCCCAAGGCATCTAAATCTCTTGGTATAACCAACAATAATCGGCAGAGAAAGGAAAATTATTTGAGAGCCAAGGTTTGAAAATGTCGATGTTTATTCCTTTGAGGTTTAGGATATTTGAATAAAGTTATATTTATTGTTTGGTTTTTTCGAGGTTTTGACATTCGTCTTTTAAAAATTGACTTTTTTTTATTTTCTTAATAAGTAACAACTGTCCAGTATTTTATATTTAATCCCTTGAGATTGAAATATTAGTGATCAAAATAATTTCTAAATAGTAAGTAGGGGATGTAATAAAATAAAAGTAGTTTTCTTAAACTTGTTCCCAGGAAATTTCATGATGAATCATTGGATTTAAATTTTAAATGTGTTTTATTATATAATTTTGGTACCGTATTATATATTTTCACATATTCGTAATTTTTCAATTAATTTTATGTAAACATATTTCAAAACTTGAAAAGGTTTTTAGTTTTTATCATATTATGTACGGAAGCCAAATCTACACGTTAACCCTAAATTATTATAATCATTCACTTCTACAAGGTCTATAGTATATTATTGTTGTGTTATTAAATTACATATAAACTAGTGTGTTTTTTCAGCCATGGCTGCAGATTATTACCCTAAAGAATATTTTAAAATTTTTATTGGTAAAAGATCTATATAATAAGCCCTCACTCACTTTTAGTTTAAAATTTTACTCGTCAAAGGCAATCAACTTTATTTAGATATTTAGTTTTCGGTGTGTAATTTGAATAAACACGTATATTTTCACCCCTTCACGCCCCAATGAGAACTTTAAAATGACCCCTCTCCCAGATCTCTATTCATAATCATACAAGTAACGATTGAGCTGATATTATTTTTAAACAAAAATAAATATTTTACTTACCAATATACAGCTATACACAAATCATGGTTTTCCATGGTGATGTAAACAAAGAATGATTGTACAGACGAACAACTGCCCACACAAAGGGAAAAGATAGAGAATTGGTTAGGAAGATTGGGTTTTAGTTTTAAGGCCACTATTCTTTCCCTTATCTATAAAATGAGTGCTCGTTTGTCAAAATCTGTCCATTTATTTTCTCGTAATTTCTATTACTGGAAACGGGCTTTTCAAATAATATGTTAGACAAAGAGTGATAAAATGTGACAGTGAAAATGGAGTGTAAGTGTTTGAGTGTTTGAGTGTGTGATTGTGTAAGTGTGTAGGTGATTGTGAAAATGAGAGTGTAAGTCTGAGAAAGGATTGTGAGAAAGTTAGTGTGAGCTGTGAGAAAAGGAGTGTAAGAGACTGAGATTGAGCAATTGAGAGAGATAGTGAGTGACTAATAGTGAGATTATGTGTATGTGTTAGAGAGAGAAATAGTTGGAGAAGAGAAAAAGGATGTGTATATATGAAGAGAGACTCCGTGTGAGAGAAAGAGTGTGTGAGAGAGAAAGAAAAATATGTTTGTGAGAATGCGTAATACATTCTGTGAGCGAGAGTGTATGTGTGTGTGTGTATGTGTGTGTGTGTGTGTGTGTGTGTGAGAATGAGAATGAGAGAGTTTATAATTTTGGGAGGGTTATTATGTTAAAAAGAGAGAGAAAATGGGAGGGCATGTGAGAATGAGTTTGACAGAATAAGTTAGAGAGGGAGGGATTAGTTTAGTGAGATAAAATAAGATTAAGAAAGTTAGAGCGAGAGTTTAAGATAGAGAGTGTTTGAGAGAGAGAGATAGAAAGATAAAATGAGAGATCGAGTTTGAGAGAGAGAGTGGGTTTGAGATAGAGAGAGTTTGAGTCAGAGATTTTGAGAGAGTGAGATTGAGGTAGAGAGAGAGAGTTTGAGAGAATGAGATTGAGATAGAGAGAGAGTTGAGAGAGTGAGAATGGGATAGAGAGAAAGTTTGAATCAGATTATTTCAGGTAGAGGGAGTTTAGAGAGAAAGCGATTAAGAGAGAGAGAGAGAGCGAGCGTTTATGAGAGAGCGTTCAAGAGATAGAACGTTTGTAAAATAGAGAGCGTTTGAGAAAGTGAGAGCATTTGAAAAAGAGAGTGGCTGAGAAAGAGAGAGCGTTTGAAATAGAGCTTAAGAGGGAGAAAATAATAAAGATAATGTTAATGAAATTGTGTGATAAAGAGTGTATGTGAGGGTAGAGAGTATGTGAGAGAGAGAATGAGAACATATTATATTCGAGAGTGTGTTCATAGAATGAGTGTGTGTGTGTGAGAAAGTGTGTGAGATACTGTGTGAGAAAGTGAGATACTCTGATAGAGAGAGTGAGAATGCGAGAATATAGATGTGGTACTCGAATATTACGATACTTTGAAATATCATTCCCTCGAAATAAAGTATCAACATAAGTGAACTTACTGTACTTGTAAAAATGTGATGAGATATATTGGGCACACAAAACCTTACTTTTAAATATATAGCCTCAAAATTAAGCGGTAAATTGAAAACAAATCTTAACTTTTGTATTTGTATTGTGTCACTACTTGCTAAAATGAACATCAAAATCCATTATTTGAATAAACTTAACATCAAAACTCATAAATAGATAGTTAAAATGGCTATTTTTTTTAAACATTATTCAAGATCATTTTATCGTCTTTGAGATTATAATACAAACCAAAACATATTTAAACATCACTATACCATTCGTGAAACAAAACGTAGACAATATTCTCATGAACTTAACAACTTAACCTTTTAATTTTCGAATTATGCCCAATATTGTTAATTTAAATGCGTACTAACGATAACAAAATTCCAATAAAAATAAATAATTCCCCAGTTTAGGAATCCCAATTTAGATGTGTTGTGACCAGCATCCAAAGAGAAAATTGTGATGTGTTCAGACCAACAAATAAAGGGTGAGTTATTACTTTTTAAGAAAAAGATATATATTATCTAGAGATTTACAGCCATGCAGCAAATAACGGCTTCCATGGTGATTAAACAAAGAATGATAGATAGAAAACTCTGTGATAATAAGGTTTTCGTGGGAAACTACTATTTTTCACGATATCTTGGTCTCCTAACCGTTAAAATGAGTGTTCGTTTGTCAAAATCTGTTGAGTCATTTCCTCGTAATTTCTATTACTAGAAACGGGCTTATGAAATTATAAATAAGATGGGTTAAAATATCAAATTTGGCACTCACGTGGACCTATCAGTACAATTTACTGTATAGTTATAGTAAACAAAGTGTTCGCGGAGAAATTAATAATAAATGATAATGATGAAACACAAATATTTTACTAGATAATTATTTTAAAATACAATTTGGATTAATATGTCCACTTTCTCAAGAAATTCTTAGATTATAAAGAATGACAAATTATTTTGAAGAAACCGATGAAAATTAGATTTCCAAGTATGGGAAATGACTTTGACAAAAATTAGATTAGATAGTATTGATATATTTCTTGAGGGAACCAAAAACAAATAAATTGGCAAATTTTGCCAATGACCTTGAGGGAAACCACAAAAACTAGATTGGCATGTATGGCAAATGGCCTTGAGTGAACCAACAAAATTATATTTAAATGTATATCAAATAACCTTGAGGAAAACAATAAACTTTCCTAGAACCACCACGCAATATTAAATTGCGATTATAACCTTTTATTTAGGGGTTGTGAAATATCTGTCGTGATCTGACTTTTTTAAGTTACACGATATCCAAAGACACGGTCTATCGCACTTAGGTTCAGTTCTGCGATTGCGATCAAGTGTTTAAATTTATCTGGAAAATAAGTAGCACAGTACTATTCTGTAAAGGGGTACAAACATTACCTATATAGTTAATAGCACAAGGCTAACATTTTAATGTTTACTGACGCTAGGCTATGCCAGGGTTGGTGGCAGTGCATGTCTGTTGGTGGTTACTCAATTAATATTAAAACACTTATAAACTGTACACATGCAACAATAATTTGTTATTTAAATGTAGGTTACCACTGAATATGTAGCATTTAATATTTAAAGCTATTGGAAAATTAAAAGATGTTGAAAATATATCACTCTATAATGTCAAGAGATAAAATGTAGATTTTCAAAAGAAAAAGTGGTGTTAAGTAAAATAAAAAAAAATATTAACATAATTTAGTATTATTTTAAAAGTCAGGAAACGCTATGTAGAAACTTGTGTTTGGAGCGTGGCTCTTTATGAATCTTAGACTTGGACGATAGGGGAAATGTAGAAAAAAAAAAAAAAATTGGGAAGCCTTTGTAGCATGGTGCTGGAGAAGAGTCCCAAAGATCTTATAGATAGACAGAATGACAAATGAACAAGACTTTAAGGGATCGAAGAGAATGGATTCTTGTGAGGAGTCATCAAATAATGAGGAGATCGATGGATTAGGCATCTATATAAACACACTCCTTCCATAGTAAATACCATAGAAGGAGAAATGCCTGAAAGGAACGCAAGAGGACGGCCAAGACTGCAGTAGATCAACCAGATATTCCAAGATCTAAATCTAAAAACTTATCCCGAATAGAAAATAATTGCAGTGGACAGGGATAAATTGAAGGAGAAAATGATAGTGACAAAACTAAAGATTGAGGTACAGAAGAAGATAATATTATGTAATAATATTTAACTTATTAAAGCCTATGATGATAAGCCTATATGGGAATCTGATATCATAAATGAGTTTTAATAATGTTATTCACTCCTATACGAGGGACCTGGCTTTTAATATATAGACTATACAGATCAACAAAGATTTTGTTAAATGCACAATTCTGGCTGTTTCTTTTGTATATTTACTAGCTAATTCTTAATATGAAGTAAAAATGTCTTTATCAACCTCCATTTTATTTTTGTAACAGACCTATATTGTTTTCTAGAAAGTAATTCAAATATCTCAATATTATCTAATGCATATTTTAAAATAATATCATTCCAGGACAACAAAGGTAATCCGTTAGTTAATCCCTATTAGTCATTATGAATATTTATTCTCAATTCAATTTATTGAAGAGCGCCTAGCTTTTATAATATAAACATGCATTAAGCTAGGCAAGCAAAATTAATGATATTTTCATAACGTTTGAGTAAGACCTTTTACAACATCTGTTGAGTGCGAGCTATCATGTGTGTGAAATATTGTAGTTTGGTGGCTGCTAGTTTTAATATCAGTTTCCTCTTTAATTTTTGTTTTTGGGTGTTTAAGGTGAGTGTGTAGTTATGATACATTAATCAAGCCTCGTAATGATGTATTAAACATAAAACAATTTTTTTGCTATATCTGTGGTGAGTTAACTTTGAGGTCCCAGAGAAGAAACATAGATCCACCGATGATAAAGTCATATGAACTTTATTTGGTCTGTAAAATAAATTATCAGGACGAACCTTGGGCCCCTCATATCTTCTCAGCGTCATGTGTAACTCTGTTTAGTAGCTGTCTGAAAGAATATCGTCACATGGCCCTTGCTGTTCCCATAGTTTGGAGAGAACCAAAAGAATACTCCACGGATTAATATTTTTGCATAACAATAATATCTAGAATAACGGCTAATACTGGGTATTATGTAAATATCGTGATATTTGGTCAGTTTTAAGACATGTGCCCCACAGTCCATAGCTTTCCATTGCTCTACTACCAGAAACATGGAGCTTGGATCTAGTTGAAGATGTTAATAATGTTGAGTCCCGGACTAACCAAACTGGTGATGAAGAGGGAAATGACCCAGGTTTTTCGGAACTGAACCTCACCTCATAAGTACATTTTGAACTTTTGTAAGGTTTATCTTCCTCCGCTACATATCAAACTAGATTTAATGACAATATTTGTCAAAGAGATTGATCGTAATGGCTAAGGTTTTCTTTTTCTGAAATAAAAGTTTCCTGGAATATGTGAGGCGAATATCAAGGGGAACATATTTGTTGGACAACAAATAAGGGATTAAATGAATAGTCTTGAATTTGAAGGAAATTTGAATAAATATAAGGTGGCTACTTGGGGATCCTTGAAACAGTATTAAATACATTTTTATGAAACCACAAGGTTTATAACCAAAGATAATTTGTGAGCTCATTGAGAACTACAGAATACTGGAATGTAATATGTCTCCTAAAATACCTTTCTTGGATTAAAATCTGGACTTTTTTTTATCCCCCAACAACCTTGGAGCTGTAAGCGACATGGAAACGCTTGACCAGGATATATCTACCGTGGGAATATGCTACCAAAGAAAAAGGAGCCCATAAATTCTTGCCTACTACCGCAGGAATCTCAAAAGGGATGTTCCTCAAGCTAAGTACAGCAGAAAATCACCGAAATGTACATTTTAGGTCATTACATAGCACATGTAACATAATGTATATAATAGAGCAAGGTTTTTTGCCAGCATAAAAAATACTTCTCATTCAAAAACTAGACCTGATAGAATAACTAGGCTGACAGGTTTTAAATTAGAGTAAAAAGGCCTATAAAATGTATATTTCCACTTAACCAAAAAAAAGTTCAATCTTGTCATCCAGTGAATAATTGTTAATGTAATTTTACTTTCTCATATCAAGATAAAGTATTGTGCTCGTGAAAATTTTCGACTCTAAGGTTATGATGAATCATTATATTGTATGTGTGTCTGAACTTAAAAAGGTAGATTTTTCATTTATGTCCACCCCTTGTTTGTCTGCCTTTCTGTATGTCCCTGGTCACAGTTACGCAATAATTTGTTTGATTTCATTCAAAGTTGATATATTCATATTCATATTATAGGACAACTCCTCAGAACATTCTTATTATTTTGATCCTTGCCCACAAATTAAGGTTGGTTTACTAATGAGTGTTTTCTTTTAATTTCGAATTTTTCGAAAATGTAGATTCAGGCTGGCGTATAACCTGAACGGGTAGAAATACGTGGCGCTAAAAAAATAAATATATTTCTTATACGTGTATATACATCCAGGGAGAAAAAAACGTTCCCAATAACATTGTATAGGCCCGCTTGGTTTTGGAGTGAAAATTCGTTAAAGGGTTGTTAAGTCTACTGGTGAGTCATTTTCGAAAATTTGAGATATTTTACAAATAGCTACAACGATTGTTTAAGGATAATTTGACATGACACTTAGGATTAAATTCTTTCAAGAGTAGTTTACTGATGATATTTTAAATTAATATTTTAAAAATGGGCATAGCGATTTGGTTCAAAATTGGTGACTTAATTTTATCAAATTATAAACAATTACATATGTATATGTAATTATTATATATATTTACTCATATATATATTTAATCATTATATGTATAAGATAATATATAAAAATGGGTAGCTACCCTACCCATGTATATAAGGGTGCTTCAATAATATATGTATTTTCTTATAGCAGGCAAGGTGCACATAATTTTTTTATTTATTTTGATAAGAACCATCCCTGAGAAAAATGAACTTAATTGGATGCTTTTCAGAGCTGCCACAAGCGTGGTTATATGTGACTGATTGGTGTACCTTCTCTTTAGTTCTAGAGATGACCTGAATGACCAAATAACTGGAATGTATTTTGATATTATTGTTGCCAACACAGGTCATCTAAATGGAGCTTATGTTCTTTTGGAAAAAAAAACTAAACAAAAGGTTGTTGTGGCTTTCCTGTACCCATAATATATTTGAAGTCATTTATGTTGATGTATTCAAGGCAATATTTGGGACAACATCTGTTCAAATATGCTTTTTTTTTATTTTTTCCAGAATATTGGTCAAATATACAAGACAAGTATGAAGTTTGTGCAGATGGTAGATTAGATGACCAGCTTATAACTTTAAAGAACGAATTAATCGCCTTCATATTAAGCATATTGGAAGGTGATTCGTGCAATCTTCCACGAGAAGACTACAAATAACTCGTAGAATTAACACAGCTTTCCAAGCCAGAGTTCCTTCAGATCTTGTTAAGCTCAAAACTCCAGGTTCAATTCATCCACTCGTTGGATATCAAAACTAATATAATATATCTTAAAAATAAGTCTCTTCCGAAAACAATTCAAACAAAGGCACAAGAGAAGAAGACTTCACTTTAATTTAGTCTATTTTTTGCTTTGTTTTATGTGAGATACTGGATAAGTTTTCCTATTTCACGTTATGCTCCAGCTAATGATTTACGCGTTATCAAGGCTTTGAAAAACTATAAGGAAACTTCAGAAGTAATCTCTAAAAAGGGAACGGCAGCAATGCATCGTCATTTGTGGTATCGTTGTGAAGAGCTGGTGACACTTGGATTATTTTATGACTTAGTAATGGTCGAAACAAAACGAGAAATGGTAGAAAAACTGAAACAAGGATCAAAGGAAGAAATAAATAAAACAACCAGGTCGATGGAAATTAAGATAATAGTGATAAAGATCTAGAACATTTTACTGGTCCTGCATCTCATTCCTTTTATAAATTTTTAAGTTGGATCTTCATTCCTGAACACATATGCAGAATAATGGAACAATACTCATCCATTTGAAACAGCAAACAAAGTCGCACGCACTCATAAGGTTGTAAATGGCTGTGCTGAGAGGGGCATTGCGGCTACAGTCATCAATTACTAAACAAGAAGAAAAAAACAGTTTCTTCTTCAAGTTGTAAAAATGCACCGTAAACGTTATCCAAACCAAAAAATTTTATTATTTTAGAGAAAAATGACAAATAATTAAATTCTATAAGCATTTCCAACTACATTAAAGCTTTTCTATACACATAAAAAGTGTTTAAATAAAAAAAATACAAGTTTATAAATGCACTGCTATTATTATATAACAGTAACTAATTTTCTACTGTTTAAAATTTTTAATCAAACCTAGTAAAAAAGTTATTATATACAAGAACTTAACAGGAACTGAGGCAGGAAATAATATTTTTTAAATAAAATTTTAAATCTTTAAAGGGGTCTTTTTGAACAAAAAGGAATACAAAAATTAATGTGCACTTTAATAATTTTGATTTTCAGTTTTTTGAAGCACCGTAATATTAATATATGTATATGTTTATCTAAAACAATTCATCCTATTGTAGTTTACTGATGACTGATTTTTAAATAAAAAAATTTGAACACGCTTTGCTAGCCGCATGGTCAAAGGCGCTATTCTAACAATAGACTAGAGTGCTGAAGATGGGGAGATTGTGATTTGATCTCGTTCAGGTGCTTTAAAGGTGGTGTTTCTTATTTATACTCTCCCTCCACGCAAATACAGGTATAACTATTCTAAATTAAACTTTCCTAGTCTCTAACATATTAGTGTAACTAGTACATAGACGTATAACCCGAACGAGTAGCAAGACGCGGTGTTAAGAAGTAAGAAGAATTATTAGGAAAAGAGCTCTAAAAATGTGCTCAAAATTTGTATCGGAAAAAAGTTTTATTTGATTAATAGTAATGTGAATATATTCTTCTAAACTAAATTAATTTAAGGGTAGTTTACTTAAATCATATCATAGTAAATTTGGAATTTTACGAAATTAGTCTTGAAGATTGAGTTCAATATGGGTATCTTGGAATAATTTCCCCTGATAAATAGGAATACATTCTACTATACAAATTAAAAATTAATTCAAGGTAATTTAAAAAATACAATATTTATGAAAATTTAATTTTTTTTTTAAATATTTGAACAATTTGATCTAAAATATATGTATATGTAAAGTGTATATTGTGTAATACTAAATAAGTATTGGTTTTTATGAGAAAGATTTACTTAAATATGTTTAGTTAAAAATTAATTTTGAAAGTTCTCTTCTAATTTATAATACACAATATGAGAAAGTTTGTGAAACTGTGTTACAGGTATACCATTTTATTCTATGTTGTGATGAAGCTCTTTATTTTCGCTGCACTTTTTTAAACCCTGAATTTAGGAGAACATTTATTTTATAGCCTATGTGATTATGATTTACTTTTATAAAAACCTCATGAGTTAGCTCAAAGATAGCTGTAATACCAGTTTAGCCATAGATAGAATCATTTTGACAAATACATGAATTAAGAATCTAAGACAGTTGAGACCACGGACAATTGTGACCGGGCCAAATCGCGGGCATTGCGATTTTTCTTTTAGCAACGCGTCTTAATATCCTTCAGTTTGTAAGCTTTTGTATCGATTACGATAGTGTTTAATGTATAGATAAGGTTAAAATCAGAGGAAGTGTACCTACATTTGCGCGGAGGTATAGAAGAAAACCATTTTAGAAAAACCACCCTCAGTACACCCGACTGAGTTTCTAACCTCGATCTCCCCATCATCGGCAATTTAGTCTACTGCAATAGTAACGAGTTGAATCACATGGCCAGCAAAGTAGGTTTAGATCATTTGATGGTGGTAATTTAAAAAAATACGAACTGGGCAACTGTGACCAAGTTGACAGATCTACTGGATTTCTGGTGTTTCTTTCTGTGGCTGTCTCAACAACCTTGATAATGACCACTTCCATCTTTAAGCATCTCATTATCTGTGGTGGTGGAACTTGGTGTGTTTAGGTAGTCTAAACGAAACTAATCTAAGCTAGCCTAACCTTAACTTACATAGTCTAACATTAAATAACATAATTTTACCTTAACTAATATAGTCCAACCTTACCTAACCAGGTGACCTGGTGGTCTAGGGGTAAGCTGTCAGACTTCTGTGCTGAGGGTCCGGGGTTCAATCCTCGGTCCCGGCACAGATTTATCTGATTACCAAACCCTTCCTTCACCTCTGACAAGACGTGTATTAATCACAAATTGTGAATGTGTGGAATGCCAGGGCTCCACCGTGGTTCGGATCCCACGTTAAACTGTAAGTCCTCCATTTCCTCTCACAATCACCCTACTATTGCACATTAGCGTAAGTGCGTATAACCCGAACGGGTAGTAAGACGCGGTGCTAATAATAATAATAATAACTTACCTAACCCAGTCTAAGCTTATCTAACCTAGCCTAACCCAACCTCGACGAAATAGATCCTATACCACTTTGGCAGTCTCAAACTCGGAAAATGTGTGAGAGGAATCAGTGGTGTATTTGAAATTAAACTGAAACTACCAATTCCCACCAGATTTATGTTCGCTCTCTCCCTCACCGTTGTTAGCGGAAGAGAAAAGAAAAATATGTTCGCAATTGTCCCTCGGGTCTTGCACATTAAAGTGTGTTGTTCGCAACTTCTCCACGGTTGCAATTGTTCACGGTCGTAATTGTACATACATCATAAATTAATCAAATACCTATAGTCCCTGCTATAACTGAATGGTTACAATTTCCTTTTAGGAATAAAATGTCAGTGATGACTATTAAATGGGGTCCTAATTCATAAACATACCATTATTATCAAATAGGTTGTGAAATGTAAAGCTTAGCAAACATTAAAAATTTATATTGATATCAACCTAGAGGATTAATCAGTTCAATGTTTCAAGCTCCTTTCTGATTAAGTTTTAAGTTTAACTATAAAACAAACATATACTTTTATTTTGTATAAAATATGAGTTTGAAAGTTTGTAGAAATACAAGGTGAATTTGTTTGTTTCCATTTATAAAACGTGAATTAAATTGTAGTTAAATAATGGTCTTAAAATCTTTAAAATAAGATTATATTTCACAGGATATTTTGAATAATTATTATCTAAAACATAAATATTCAATTGACATTTGACCCATTTCAGTGACCGCGTGATCTAAGGTGCTACTCTCTCAATAGACTAGACTGTCGATGACAGGGAGATCGGGGATCAAACCCGGTCCGGTGTACTGATGGTGGTTCTCCCTAAATAGTTTTCCACTCCCTCCTCACGCAAATGTGGGCACACTTCCTCTGAAATCTAACCATCCTCATTCCTAGCCCATTAACGTAATTAGTACATAAGTAAACAATCCAAAATAAATTATTAATCACATGGATCCAGCTAGTGACAAACAATTCAAGTCTTGAGCTATCCATGATGTGTGTAATTTGTTTCCAAGGTACTTTAGATTTGCACTTTCAAGGAAACATTCTTCATTAGTCGAATATTCTAAGGAATGATTGGCGAAACTTTTAAGAGCACACGTTCCCATATTAAATTTGATTCGAACAATGGAGTGGAGTATCCAGTGGAGTATTTACTCTTCATTTTATTATGTATTATATTTTATAATTATTGCACTAGGTTTTACATTCATTTTATCATAATACTCATACTCTATGGCATTGGGAACTTGAAAGTTCATTGCCTACTTACAAAAGTAAGCCATCTATTCCTATCTAAGGCTAGTTCTATCCAGTCAACCTCATTACACCTATTTCTTTCAGGTCCATTTTAATGATAACCTGCCATCTACGTCTAGGTCTTCCCAATGGTCTCTTCCCATTGGGTTTACCAGTCAGTAACCTGAACAGGGAACAAGGTTTTAGAATATTCCTCCATTCACGCTGCCTGTCCTGCCCACAGTTATCTACGAAACTTTATTATCCGAACAAAACCTTGTGGGGGAGGCCTATACATCATAATACCATATTAAGTCAGTGATTTTTTTTTTCTAAACGTGAAAGGGCATGAACATGGACGCGTTTTAGGAAAACTTCTTGTCATTTTTTCTATATTTATTCTATCACCGCGTCTTACTACCCATTGGAGTTATACGCATATATACCAATTACGCTAATGGTTTAAGGGGTGAGGAAGGTTATATTTAGAGGAAATTTATCAGCATTTGGGTGGAGCGAGAGTAGAAATCTTCTTACGTAAAACCACCCTCAGTAGACCTCTATCTCCCCCCCCCCCC
>CABFWB010001206.1:114088-178375 GCA_902151455.1 Timema bartmani
CCCCCCCCCCCCCAGCAGTCTAGTTTACGGCGAGGGTGACGCCTTAGACCACGCAGCCATGGAGGTGGGTTGGAAAGTATCACTTAGCGAATAAGATATTATGATAAATTGCATTTTTTTAAAAATATTTCTAAATAAGAGACCAATAGACCAATAAATATTTTTTTTAAATTTGAAATAGTGATTTTTAGTTTTATTTAAACTATAGAGGCAGGAAAGATTACCACCTATCAATCCAATATTATCGTATGTCACATTAGATACGTACACCACATGCTAAAAAAAAAGCTGTTTTAAGACATCCCTCTAAAAAAACTGGACTTTTGATGGTATGGCGTTCTAGATTCAAACCTTAGTAGGGGATATTGAAATGGATTTCCTAAGTGGTTTCCCAACTCTTTTTACACACAAATACTAGTGCATTTTCTCCAAATTATACCTTCCGTATCCCTACCCCATTTGTACAACCATATGGCTAACCTTAGTTTATAGCGACACACACAATAAACACGGGGAAAATAACAGTTTTATATTTTTTAGTTCTGACTTTTATCGAAAAAAGTAAATTTAGAGTTGTTGATAAGTTAACAAAGTACTTAAGCGTATAACCCGAACGGGTAGTAAGACGCGGTGCTAAATATTATTATTATTAACAAAGTACTGATAAAGATATTTTGGCCTATGAGGGATGAAAAAAGACAAAAGACTAGAGAAAGTTACCTAATAAATAACTTCGTGGTTTGTTTGCATCCTCAAAAATATTAAGGATAATTAAGGCATGCAGATGGAGATGGGGTGGTTATGTAGCAAGTATGGGTGATGGCAGGTGTGTAAACAAAATTTTAGCTGGGAAACCTGATGAAAGTAGACCCTTTGGTAGGCCAAGACATCGGTGGGAGAGTAATGTAAAAATAGATGTGAAGAATGTTGACGTATCAGCTTACGGATTGTATGGAGGTGTCTCATAATAAGGTTGAATGCTGAACTTAAGTGGTGTGGTCATGTACTGTGCATTCCAATTTCCTGTGGCTAGAGAATTAGTGGTTTAGTTTGTATTAATACGAGTATACCTATAGCGGTTTAAACGCCAATCTAAAATAGTTAAGACCTTATTAAACTAACGGATAGGACACCTCAGATAGCATATACAGATTGTAAAGTAACATATTGGAACCACTTCAGCTGTAGATAGAAGATACAAAAATAATCAAACAAATTCATGTATACATGTGTCGCATTTGACCTTTTTCCAAGTTATAGTCATGTTTGTACTCCAGTAATAAGGAGCTGCTTAGAGATGTCTTCAGAATGGCCACCATCGTCCTGGATCTAAACTTTACTTAAATCCATACTTGTTTACAGCCTATGTCCTGGGTAAGTTTTGTATTCAAACAATATATTTTTCCACTATAGGGTTGCTAGGCCAGTCGTAACTTCATATGGATATGAATTCAAGCCTGCCATATAGTAATACTAAGACTCCAAGAATGTTTTTTTATCGTGAAAATCTAATTAATATAATGTTCTATTGCTTCTCATATTTTAACACTACTAATAGATATAAATTTTAAAGTTAGGACTATTTTACTTTTTTTTAAACCTAGTAGATGGTTTCATTTAATAATCAAATTAAGATAGATTAAATATAACCAATCTGAGATATAATTAATGATAATACTAGAGCAAACTCGACTGGCATGCTCAGATCCGAACGGGAGTTCAGAATTAAGTTTAAGTTGTAGCCGAGTATATTGTGGAGTGACTTCCATATTGAGATTTATCGCAGATTTTTTCTTAATTGACTACACCTAAATCTTACCTGTGTCCTAAATTTTGTGTAAATGGTTGATATCGCAGATGATAATAGGACGTGTAGTTCCGGAAAAATAATAATCTGACATCGTCTTTACTTTTAGTTGAAATTCGATTGCTAAACTCAATAAAATTGTAAATATTCCATCTCAACTAAGGGTCCCGGGTTCATTTCCTGTCAAGACAAAAGGATTGATATTGGTACTGAGGCTTCTCCTGTCAAAGCTATGAATTAATTGCTTGGGATTGTTTGATGTGTCTCTTCTAGTATTTGGTTATTTAGTGCGAACAGATTAAATCAGCGTTTTAAAAAAGTGAACATTTAATACTACTAAATGATATTGATAATTGAAATTTAAGCCAAAATTTTGATGTTTTATTCAATGTGAAGAAAAGGATTCGCTTATCCTAATGACCACATTTTTATTTTTTCAATATATGGATTACAATACATTTCACCAATTATGTCAAACATATCTCAAGTAGATGCAGGCTTTTACGATTTACTGTGTAAAGTCATTCTTTATTAAGATATAGCTTGACGCCTAAATTTCATGTTGTGACACAAAACCTTCTTTAATAACTTATTTCAATAAATTATATTGGTTTATATGTATTCAACAAGAGTGGTTTATTTTCATTCCTGAGACTCACAGCCAGGTATGAATCACAGCATCTCTGCCAAAGATACAGTCCCAGTTTCGAATCCCGGCATTGCCTAAAGACTTGTTTTCAGTAAAATTGTGGCTATCCCCTCCACATTGATGATTTAATTGCTTGGGAGACTGGGTGCTGTGTCTGTTATATATTTAATTTAGCCTGTAAGTCATGATGATATCAGCCGGTTATTTTTTTTAGCACTGAATCTTACTACCGGTTCAGGTTACACGCATATGTTCTAATTATACTAATGTGCTAGGGATTAGAAAGGTTGAATTTAGAGAATGTGTACCCACATCTGCGCGGAGATAGAAAGTGGAAAACCATTTCGGAAAACCACCCTCAGTACACCCGACCAAGAATAGAGCCTCAAGCTCCCTGTCGACGCTAGTCTAGTCTATTATTAGAGTGACGCCTTAGACCATGCGGCCACCTAATCAGGTTCAGTCGATAAATAAAAATCACATTAAATACTCTTTTTAATAAACCACACCCACTTCGGTGATCGAATAGTCTAAGACTTCACTCTCGCAATATAAAGGAATGCCGAATAAGAAAATATTAAAGTTAGAATCCTTTCTGGGTTAACTTAGAGTGTTTATCCTTAAAGGCGAGCTCAGTACTTCATCTTCTGAATTACATCTCCCTCATTCATAACTCGTTAGTATAGATATGCGGATATCTCGGAAAAATGGAGTGAAAATATAGTAGTAATAATAATAATAATAATACTTCAACACATCAGTAAAATCATTACAAATGTTCCGGAAAATCCCAGGATTATAAATCTTCTCGTTCATAAATAACCTTGCCGCAGTGGTGTTATAAGTAAAGGCAACCAGACAGAAAAAATACTGACTGGGCTAAAGAGGAAAAGGGAGATGTGAAGAAAGGTCTGAGAGGAATTCCCCGCTATGAAAATGTTTATTTAACTTCTATAACTCATAACACCCGCTTCGATGGTAACATGGTCAAAGATTATACTCTTGCAGTAGACTAGACTGCCAATGACAGTAAAATCGAGGTTCAAATCTCCGTTGGGTGTACTGAGGGTAGTTCTTCCAAAATGGTTTTTTACTATACTTCCATGAAAATGACGGTACACTTCCTATAAATATAGCCTTCTTCATTCTTTAAACATATGAATAAATTACTACATAATCCTATGTCCCAAACGGATAGTAAGACGTGGGGCTAAGAAAAAATAAATGGTATCGAACTTCGCAAGTATTTTCTCGCTTTATTGTTTAAAAATGGATGTATTTACTCAAAACTCGTAAAATATGTGAAACGAGATAATATAGACTAGCAAACTCAAGCACTATACCTAACGTATGTAAAACCATTTTTGAGTCCCGGTTTGAAATTCTATAATTTTATTTTTAAGGAATTAATGTCCTCATTTGTATGTTTGGACCAATAAAAAATATCGATATTGGATCCACAAGGGTCAACATTTCGTATTAAAATGTTGACTTCTGTTTAAAATTGTCAACATTTTATTAGGTGTTGCACATCTTCAGGTCATCACATTGCTATTAAATTACTCATTTATAAATTTTGAACAATAAAAAATGTAAATTTTAACTATCGAGTCTAAAATGGAGATAGATCACTGTTGCTTAAACATTATAAGGAAAGTATAAGGAAAAATAACATAAACTTTTTGAGTGACCTACTTATATTTAATTACTCTCTGGCATTGGAGAAATATTGCGTTAAAACTTAAGTAGTAGGCCTATCTCTATAACTAAAGCTCGAAAAATTGTATCAATATATTTGCGAACATCTCAGAAACTGTTAGTTTTATAAAAATATATTTCAATTAAAAGTTTTTTATTTTTAATAGTATTACAATTTTGTAATGATAAGTTATTTAGTATCTCTAATAGTTGAAGAAATACGGAAATTTCAGCTTCTGGAAAGTACCCTAAAAATAATTTTCATGGGAAAATGAAAATAGCTAGCTTATTTATAATCTTAATCAACGCAAAGATATGACTTTTAATCAAAATCGTTGTTTCCGATTTAGAGAAAATCGATTTCTTCTCTTTTCGCTTTTTATTAAACTACTCTTAATTTTGGGGTTAAAAAGATACACGGTCAGACTGCATTGCAAAGACTAATATTTATGGTTTGGGGTGTCAAAATACGTTGACATCCATTAACATTTCGGGTTGGATTTTTTTAGGCTCGCAATATTTTATTTTTAGTGTTCGAAAGGTTTTGAAAGATATTGGTTTTATAAAAATATGTTTCGCGCTAAAATATGTGTATTATAAATAGATCTATATGTTTGCAAAAATTAGTAATTTCATATCTCAAATAGTTTAGGAGATATGATAAAAAATGAGAGTTTGCGCATCAGACCGGAGTACTTACAGTCATTTTGCCGAAATATTGAGAGTATTCATTTTGTTTGGAATATTTAAAAATGATTTTAAATGAAATTTAATCAAAATTGCTAGAGCCGATTTTGAGAAAATTGACATTTTCTCTTTTGCCCTTCAGTAAACTACCCTTAATTCTAGGGTTAAATATCCAATTCCAAAAATCCCTCGGGGCGACCCAAAGAAAACCCTAGATACCAAGTTTTAGCCCGATCGGTAAAATAGCTTAAGCTCTAGTTGGAAGTACAGACAGACAGACGGACGGAAATTCAAAAACAACTTTTTTGGATTTGGGGGGTCATGAAACGTCGAGATTCATAAAAAATTGAGTTCAATTTTTTTTATGATCACAATACTTTCTACCTGTAAGATAGCGAGAAAGTAAAAATGTTGGCAGTTTGGTGAGACAATTGAATCACTGTTCAGAATAAAGAAAATTGCATAGAGCTATAAAACATTTTATTTAAATACAGTTATCAAAAATTGTATAAAAGTATATATATATATATACATTGTTATATAATAATATGAGATTTTCTTTATAAACGCATTAAACAACAAGACACTACGTTTAAAAGCTAGAGAATGTTTAACATCTGATTAACAACATGAGCGAGCTTTATTGATATTATATAAACTATATTAATTAATTTTATTAATATATAATTAATGATAAAACATAAACCAAGAATACGTGGTCCTAATCCGTGTTTCATACCACCACAGTCACGGACGGCAGTCAAGTTTGGCCAAGGTCAAGCAAGACAAAAATCTAATAGACCAAGAGTAAATTTTCAAACTCTAAATGGAAATATTGAATTTAATATTGGATCGTAGTTTGAAAATGATAAAGTTTAAATATACTTTAAAAAGCATAGCAATCTTGGTTAAAATTTAGGTAATTTGACATCCCCCTTGCAAATTTTCCATTTACCAATATCTAGGTCACGCATTATTACACCATCTTCTTGGCGATCTAAAGAGCTGCTACATACATAAAAGTAGATTTATTGAAGTAGCCTACAGCTTACATGAATTGTTTTGAAAGATTGGTTGTATTTTTTTACAAAAGATTCAAAATTACATCTAGAAAGATTAAGTATACAACTATAAGGTGTGGCCAGGATTAATTTTGCCCCCGGGCGTGATTGATTTTTGGCATCCCCCTTTATAACCGGGGGCAAATAGGAAATAATATTAAAAAATGAAAATATCTCCCAAACCTAGCAACTAAAAATCTCATGTCAACTGGGCGTGATAGGAAAATAATCTGAAGGGAAACTACAAATGGTAATCATACTGCAAACATTACACCGCGAGATTGTACGAAAATAGGATTACAAATAAAAGGATAAGTATACATGTTTTGAAAACAATGTTCTCCTATTTATTTTTCACTTTGACAAACACTTTGATATGATGAATGGTTTACGAGATAATTGCAAGATAAACTATTTTAAGGTGCCATTTTCCAAGATGGCGGATGTAAAATAACTTTTTGAGAGGGGCATCATATCTATCCTATTTTATCCACCACAAAAAACTATAACAATTTGTTTAATTTCCTGTTAGTATCAAAAAGTGAACGTTTGCTAGCTTTAGTAACTCTACGATATTACGCCCAGGCTACGTAAGGTTATTTTGTTGAAGTATAGTTAATTTATAAGAACTTATCTTATTTTTTTATATATTTTATTAACATAAATTATAGTTTGGATAGAAAAATTAATTAGGCCTAATAAAGCTTGAAAGTTATAAGAATTTTATATTGAAGCACGGAAAATAAAATGAGTTTTTTTTTTGCACCAATTCTTAGTACGCTTTTGGATTATACGTATGTGTTAAGTATTTGGAAGGTTGAATTTAGAGGAAGTGTACTTACGTTTGCGTGGAGGGAGGGATAAAAAAAATTAGGAATAAAACCTCACTACACCCAACTGGTGTCGAGCCCGTATCTCTCCATCCTCAACAGTCTAATATATTTCTGAATAGCACGCTAGATCATGCGGCCACCGAAGGGTTTTGACTACAGAAATAGGTATAGCAATGAGTAAAGGGGAATTTAAAGGAAATGAATTCACTTTAGTGTAGAGGTTGAGTGAGTATCAATCGATGAAAACCACGCATAAATACTTTCTCGTTACTGGCAAATCAGAACGGATGGAGATGTAAATTTAGTCCGCATTACCACCGTTAGCGTTGTAGATGTTTTTCATTAGTTTCAAATGTTAATTTCAATAGTTCGTCTGGAACAGCTAAACTAATCATATTATATTTATGAAAATATTGTTTAGAAACTCATTATTTTCTAAAAAACATAAATAAACATTGCTTACACCAATCATTATTAGATCAATCACAACAATTTACTCCATTGGGAGGTTACATTTATTTTTCGCTGTGGTTATTTTGTTAGTGCTTATAATTTTACGAGTGCTTTGAAAATAATTATTATTCGATCACTTCGACTGAAGGGACAAAGGACCTCCAAAACAAAATCAATATACTAGTTTGATATTTATCTTGTAGTCTAAGCTAAATCCACTGTGCTGCAGCACTAGTACGTGGTTGAGCTCAAAGTCACGTCAAACGCTAGCAGATAGCGTTACCTGTTAGCTATGTGGAGGACTACCACTAGGTAGCAGCACCTTCTCTAATACTGCTGATTCTCGAAGATAGCGCCACGAGATGATCAGAACACCAGGTAAACAATCGAAAAATTTAGTTAGTTCTTAGAGAACCGTTTGGAGCACTAGCTAAGCGTTTCAATATAATAGGACTAAATGGACGATACGAATGTAATCAATATTAAAGCTGAACGAAGTAAATGTAATGCATTAGATTTGTGTTATTTTAATAATCATGGTAGAGTTCATGGGTGTAGAATTATGACTTATTTATTCATGTCGTAGATTTTATAATATTGTACATTTATATAAATTTGAAAACACATCTAATAATTATTGGATTCTTATATCCTATATACATATTCATATATAAGGTGTATGTACTATTTTGCTTTGTTGAGCAATAAGATTTTTTAAAATAAGTTACTGGTATGGAACATTCTTATTAATACAAAATAGACTAAACATGTTTCTTAAAATAGGTTTCAAGGAACAGTGATAGCACCAATAACAATATATGTATTGTCATGTGTTTGTAATGTACCTCAGAAAAACTTTCTGATAGAATTGGCCATATGAAAACATTCCCAATAAGCTGAGTTGATGTTGATTTAACACACTAATGATTTTAAATTCACTCCCTAGGAAAACTACTACATTTACTTTCTCATAACATTTTTACTAAACTTATTCGTTACTAAACTCTACTGGAACTTAATTACAAAAATTGTTTAATTTCTAGCTGTGATTTTGAATACTAACTATAATGGACGGAGATAAAAACTGAGGCTGTCCAATAAATTATAGACAAACAATCATTTAAACAGATTTATAGGGTTCGTAATAGATTTCGAGATGGTATATATATTCAATTTTAAATTTTTAAACTTAATTCTATTTCTTTATTATGTCAAAATACTGGGTTTTTTTTAATCCGTTAAACTGAAATCAATTTTTGACTAATTTTTATTATGATAAATTCTATAATTTTAACTTCCTCAATTTTCTGGAGAGTAGCCTGAATACTGACAATTACAAAACTTTATTTAAAAAACAATTGCCTTGATAGTGCCAAGGGAGGGGGGAAGTCATCATCAATTTTTAACGTTCCCCCATGAAATTAATTTTTATTTTTTAAAATTTTATTGGTTGTGTTTGCTTCTACGATTATAAATGTAATGAAAGTAAAGGGGGGGAATCAAATTCTCATACTGTTATTGATAATTAGGTATACCTTAATATTGATGACATTTGAAATTAAAATCCGAGCCAAAGAGAGAATCAAATTATATTTATTAGTACAGGCACTACTTTACTAAGATTCATTTTGGAATGTTTTCAAAATGCTAAGTTTAATAAACGTTGTTTTTCGTGTAGATTCTTAAAATAAGTTAATTTAGAAATCTTATCTACTATAGAAAGGGATTAGCAAACTTATAGAAAAAAAATAGTCAAACTTTAATTATTACGTTTCATTATGAATGGTTGTATTTTTGCTATTAATTTTGCAGTGTGAGCTAAGCACTACTCGTTAATAGCTATGCGTTAGGAAAGTATGTATATCAAGCCTGTTAACAGTGATTGAACCCGTTTCTGTGGCCGAATTGTCTAAGGTGATACTCTCTCAATAGACTAGACTGTCGAAGACACTATACTGCCGGGGAGATTGGGGTTTGACCCCGGTTGAGTGCACTGAATGGGCTTTTTCCTAAATGGTTTACCACTCTCCCTCCACGCAAATGTGGGTGCACTTCCTTTAAATTAAGCCCTCCTAGTCCCTAACATATTTGTGTAATTAGTACATAGGCGTATAACACGAACGGGGGTGGTAAAATTTGCTGCTAAAGAAACAAACGATAAAACATGATTCCAGGGGATGGTGAAGTACGAGGGCATTCCCCCTTCACCCTGCATCGAGAATAATTAAAAATATTGAAGCTTATACATTAATGATGGATAGCTAAGTCATTATATTTGTTAGTTACAGTTATCGCCGCATCTAAATATCATTTTCCTTGAATTCCGTACGCCCATCACAGATTCTGCCTTAAAATGAGTGACAAAGGACCCTGGGTATGGGAAGACTTCTGCGAATCTCAGTGGTTTCAGCATTAGCGTACTAAGCCAAAGGTCCCGGGTTATATTCACGTACCCAGGTGTAATTTTTCAATGTAAAGTATATAAACCTTAATTTTGAAAATAGTTTCTGAATAATATGTACACTGTACAGCTATCATCTTCCTTGTCCTACCTCCTCCTACATGACCTAACCAATAACTCTTTCAACTAAGCTATAATCTGCAGAAAAGTAAGTGATATAAAACTAAAATTTTACAGTTATTAGATTACTAATATATGATAATCAAGTATTTTTTTTCAAATATATGATTTTTCTTTTAATACTAAAATATTTTCGGTCTATGTATTTATTTAATAATTTTATTTTGACAGTGACTATTTGATTTATATATTTTCGAATGAAAATTACATATTTGATTAAAAAAGCTGTTTCTTATTTACAATTCCTCTTTTTATAGTTTAAAATTATTTTTATATTTAAAAATTATTATTAATTACAATCAACAGATTTATTCTAGAAGTACCGTAATGAAAACAAAACCCCCGCCAAACCCCCGCCAAACCCCCGCCAACCCCCCACCAACCCTATCACCCCAATTTCCAAACACAGCCACTAAATCAACCCCGGCCTGATAATGACATGAATAATTTTAGAGAAACACTAAATAATTTCGCAAATATTGTCACTTATTGACCATCTATTTTTTTAACATCAAATTTTAAAATCATTAAATTAAGTTTAAGGATAAGGTAAAATCAAACTAATTAAGTCTATCAAATAAAACTCTATTTCTGGACACAATATAAATATTTTTTGATATTGTGTCAAAGAATTAAATTTACAAACAATCCTTTATAACTGAATGTAGCCTAGTTTAATATTTTTTTTTTCTGTTTCTTTTCACTATCCGTTTAGCTATACGCATATAATATGTGTTTGGGACTATAAAGGTGTATTTTAGAGGAAATATTATTTTATTTGCTTAGAAATAAATCGGGGAACTGTTTAGGAAAAAGTACCTCAGACTACCCAGACCTTATTGAAATCCCTAACTCCCCATCACTAAAATTAATGATCTTGACATTTAGACTAGCTGCCAACCTATTATGTTTTAGTCTAAGGATATTACAAAGCTATTTAAATAGAAACTTTCACTTGGTATTGTTTTAAAATTAGTCTTGGCTTAACTTGAGTATAGCATTATAGAGGTTAGTTTAGGAATAGAAGAAGTTTAAAATAACTAGCACCAATGAAACTTTAATCATTTGTTCTTGCTCTTAAGTTCACAAGCCACGTCTAACGTTTGATTACTACGTGTCTTATTGTTAATAAAATTGAGGTTTAATTTTTTATACTTATTTCATTTCCTAAAATATAATTATTATTATAGGGCTTCTTCAAAAATTTTGGGCTAATTATTCATCAGAAATAGCATTTAGCGTTTGAGCAGAAAAATAAATTTAAATATGATATTATTAGTTGATTATAATTATGGATAAAACATAGCAATTATAATCAAGCCGTTTATGAACTATAAAACTCACATCAAATATTTAGTTAATAGTGAAATATTGGACATAAATGTAAATATTTTTGGACATTTGCCAATTGATTCAAATAATAAAAAGCTATTAAATATTTTATAATTTTCAGGAAAGAAGCATTTTGGTGTTAGAAATTTTCTATGATTTAAAATATTGTTGCTGCTTTCATTAAACTGGGAAAATGATATCAAAATACACAAAAATATACTAAAATCCTGTAAATCTTTTAGGTGGTAAATAAATTCACAAATATTATTAGATTTTATAATATTAGCTACTAACATAACTTTTGTCATTAAGAAATCCAAAATTCATCACCACACCTACAAAAGTCTACGCCACCTATTTATATCTTGAATTAGTTCTATCCAGTCCACCTCATTAAAACCCATTTCTTTCAGGTCCATTTTAATACTTTTCTCCCATCTGCGTCTAGGTCTTCCCAAGGGTCTCTTCCCATTTGGTTTACCAGTCAGTACACTGAACAGGGTTCTAGAATCTTCCATTCACGCTGCAATGTCCTGCCCATCGTAATCTACGAGATTTGATTACCTTAACAATTTATTGTGATGAATATAGGTTATGTAACTCATCATAATGTAATCTCTCTATCTTCCAAGTATCTTCAGACCTTTTAGGACCAAATATCTCCATAATCACCTTGATTTATAACACCCTTGATTTATTTTCGTCATGCACGGTAAGAGAGAAAGTTTCAAAACAATAAAGAACAAAAAGTGAAACTATTCTTTTGTATATTCTGAATTCCACAAAACTTGAAAGCAGGTGAAACATTAACAACATACTGACCGAGTAGTAAGCATGCTTATCCCAACTGTATTTCATTCCCAATTTCCTCTCTAATATCGTAATTGATAGTTAAAATTGTTCCTAAAAATTTAAACTCTTTAAACAAATATAGTTTTTTTTTGTTCGCAGTAATCTCTAAATGATCATTCTCAAACTGTGTTATCTGTGTGAATATTAACTTAAACTTTTCAGCGTTCACTTTTAAACATATTTCATTACTAACCTTTAATAAGAGTTCTTTATTTTTCAACAGCTTTCTACCTACTACACAGCAAAGCTAAATCTTCTGCATATTCTAATATCTGCATTGTACCGTTTAAACTAAAATATTCCCTCCTCTCTTGCATTACCCTAATAGCATACTCTATGGCTGGGTTAAAAAGTAATTGGGAAAGTGGATCTCCTTATTTCAATCCATTATCTATTTTAAAAGCATCTGATAAGTGACATCTAACCCATACCCTGACACGCGTGTCAGTAACATACATCAATAAGCTTAGCAAGATTTTTGAGTATCCCAAACTTAACTAAAATTCCATATAAGTTGTTTCCTTTAACGGAATAATAGGCCTTTAAAAAGTTTATGAATGGTTGATATATAATTCAATGAATAATTGTATGATCTATCATTTTAAGACGTTAAAAACCACACCTATTTCGAAATTCATTTTAGAATATATTTTTCTTGTTTTTGACGATCACTTTTTAACACTATATCATATTAACGTCTTCAAATTTGTAAATTACCTACCATCATAAATCTAACTCATATAGCAGTATGAAAAAATGCAAATACAATATTTAGTTTCCAATTTATTAATATTTTTTACATCTAATATTTGGTCAGGCTATACACAAATTAAAATAGTTCAAGGACACAAGAAGATAGAAGTACATTTTAGGGCCATTCACAAGCTTTCCCCTAAAGCTAGTCTGGATATTTTCATTCGGACAATCCCCAATCCATATCCTAATTTAACCATCGAGGACAAGCACTTGATTCCAAGCATTAGGGTTAGTGCAGAATATCTCAGTCAAACTAACAGGTACTGACTATTGGTAATTTTTAATTTTCTAGAACCAACTATATTATAGTTGCCATTTTTACTTTTTTTTATAAAGAGAAAGTTTTGTAATTGTACAAATTTACGACCTCGATGTTATGATGAATTTTAACATTTTATGTGACCCCAAACCTAAAGATGTGGGTTTTATAATTCTGTATGTCTGCCTTTTCACCTGTCTGTCTATCCCTGGGCCTAGTTATGAGATTGTTTTATGGATTTTGTTCAAAATTGATATTCATGTATTATATGGCTATTACTCCAGAGTTTTTTTTTTACTATTATCCTAGACATTCAATGAAAGAATGTTCACAGTAGTTGATTTTTGAAAACTTGAAATTAAAAAATTTTTTTGATTAATTTGTTTCAAATATATATATATATGGTGAATGTTTTTATATTATAAATAAAAGTTAATGCTTTTTTGGGGGGTAAACATTCCTTTAAATGGAATTTACTGATTACCGTTTTTAATTTTAAATATTTTAAAAGTGGTTCTAATGATTGGGCTCAAAATATTTACCTGGAAAGTATCTTACAATATCATTTTTGTTAAATTTATTTTTTTCTTAAAACACTGGAGTCTATATAATAATAAATAATAACTTATGTTGTTTAATATCTAAAATAAATTAATTAATGGGTTATGACACATTTGAGAAAATTATAAATTCTTAGAAAAAGACATTAAGCTTTAGCTTTAAAATAAGTACATCCTAATCAGGAATATATTTTCATTTATATATGAAAACAAATTTTTTATTTTTTATAAATATTAATAATTTGAGCTTGGTTAACGAATAACTGATTTTGGAAAAAATTATTATTTTTAAATGGTTTGAATAGTTTTGTTTAAAACTATTTTATAGAATATTTAATATTATTATTATTATGAAGGGGATACTTCCTTTGGTGACCACATGGTCCAAGGCATCACATTTGCTATATACTAGACTGCCGATGACAGGGATATCAGGGCTCTAATCCAGGTCAGGTGTACTGAGGGTGTTTTTTTCCTAAATGGTTATCCAATCTCCCTCCATGAAAGTGTGGGTACACTTCCTATCATTTAAACTTTATTCATGTATAAGACATTAGATTTTTTTCCTAAATGGTTATCCAATCTCCCTCCATGAAAGTGTTGGTACACTTCCTATCATTTAAACTTTATTCATGTATAAGACATTAGCGTCGTTAGTACATATGCGTACAGCCCGAATGCTTTGTGATACACAGTGCTAAAAAATAAAGAAAAACATGTTGATACGTTTTTTTTCTGAGGAAAACTTACTCAAGGGTAATTTTCTTTAAATATCTTTATAAAATGTTGTTCCAAGCTAAGATACACATAACGAGAAAATCTGTATGATTGTGTCACACCATTTATTTACCCATCCTATCAGTGAACAGCCTATATTTTAAAACATGTTTAATTATTTTGCGTCTTTTATTTGTACATCATATTACTATCTGTCTGGGCCAACAAACACATCTAATTACGTTAATTGGATAAGGATGAGCAAGAAGTAAATTCAAAATGTATCTGCATTTGAGCGTAAATAATTAAACAATGTAAGAACCCCCCCCCCTGTAATTACGTACCTCTTAAGAAAACCTGGATGTGGTTTTGTAATTTTTTTGTAATTTGATTAATTGCAACACTTATATTGGTTGACTACGTCCTTTACAAGAGAGTTAAATTTATTAAAAATGCCCAAATCCATTTCGAGGAAAATATATTTTAAATTTTTTTCTGTAAAGCATCATTAGTCAATAGCTCTGCCCATTTATATTCATAGGGTGTTTGCCATGGATATATAAATTAATAACTGTTAATAGTATAAAATACAAGGTGAGACAAACATTTAATTTCTGGAAGAGTGTATTTGCTAATAATAACGGGATCACGATAAAATTAACGTTTACGTAACATAAAATAATGATTTTTCTCGTCTTTAAAGAGGGATGCTATCACGATGTACTTTATTTAATGTTAAGATGGCGTTCACTTTACGTAAGAGTGGACCAAGTGAGGACTTTAACTTTGCGAAGCATCAAGGGAGGTGTAGGCCTATCACGCATTCCTGCCAATCATGTTGAGAGCAACGCCGACATGACTATTTAGTACTTCTTTTGTTTATCTCTTTTGAATGGTTCAAAATCATTTTCGGAGCTTTTCTTTAGTTTTTACTTTACTCTGCGTAAATTATAATCATACATTATTTTATATTTCTTTTACATTAATGGGAACATTTTAGAAAACATTCTAAATTAGTTTAAAGTAAGGTGGTAATAATTAAAATTAAGACTTAGATAGTAAACTCAGGAAATAACTATAACAAAATATCAAAATTTTTAATTTAATCAATTATATAGTTTCAAAATTGGTAGATAAATTAAGTGACATTAAAATTCAAAAAGGATTGATTATAATTTGCTTCTAATGATTAACACATTGTAATATATGAAGATTTTCAATGAGCTGATATAACCTCATCAACTGAATTAGAACATAGGTTGACGACAAGTCTAAAATACACGTTTAACATATTAAAATTTAGTTACAAAACTTGAATACAATAGATTAAAGGCAAAACAAATTTTAAAGTTACTGTGTTGGAAATCAATTATAAAATTTGAATTAGTAGGTTAACATCTCCCATATGAAGTTTAAAAAAAGTGATTGAGTGTTCTTGTTACAATGCTTTAAAGAATATAATAATTTTAATTCTAAGGTTATGTATAAAATTGAAGTATCATTCTATTCCAGTCCCATTACTCTTTGTCATGATCAGCCATAGAAAGATACTGATTTATATTCTTATATTTATGTTCTTCCAACAATTTTCGGCACATAAAATACCCTAATCATGGAAAACAAGTCGTTGTGCGGGACACAAAGTGTTGTTATTACTGAGAGATATAAACTGTCGTAATAATCTTATTGAACTTTTAATAGTGGACATGTGTAGAATCTAAAAGTAAGTCTAATCATTAAAATAATCATGCTAAAAGTTCTTTTTAAATATCTATTCTAGCTATTTTATTCATCTTTAATACACTGGTAATATATTTACTATTAATAATAATAATAATTAGCATCGTGTCTTACTACCCGTTCGGATTATACGCTTAAGTACTAGTTACGCTAATTGATTAGCAATTGGGAGGATTTAATTTAGAGGTAGTGAACTCGCATTTGCGTGGAGGGAGAGTGGAAAACCATTTCGGAAAAACCACACCCGTTTCACCCGAATGAGATTCGAACCTCGATCTCCCCGTCCTCGGTGGTTGAGCTCAACACGACTAGCGCGTTAGCCAACTACGCCACCGAGGCGGGTTATATTTACTATTAAAGTACGAGGAGTTTAAATGTAAAATCTAAGTACTTATAAGATATTTTTCAATAATTTTTCAATTTTTTTTATACTGCAGCATTTTTCGCTGGTTCCAAAATACTAGTCTCTCACACCCCACACTAAATATGTTTTAAAATGTCCGTAATGTTAGCGAAAATAATGCTGCATAAAACCAATAACCTGGGCATATCCATATACACAGTCCTATTTTTATATATAGAAACTTATATTACTGGTATAAAAGTTACTAGGCCTATTTTCATGTATTCATACTTCAATTCATTTACTCTGCAGCTGTCACGTTTTAAATATATTTTCAATACCTATAAAATAACACTAAACATAATAGTTATATTTTATTAATGTTAACCACCAAAGTATATTTTTGTATTTTTTTAAAGTTTCATACCACCTCAATCCTACTATAGTAGGTTGGCTGCCTTCAGAAAAGTGGTTGTTTTTTATAATCGTTTTTTATATTCTCCCCACTTCTACCTGATTAGTTGCAATCAAACTTCTAAACAGCACGGTCGTAACCGTTTCATTCCAGTAATGTTAGTAGGGCATTGTCAATATATTATTACACAGTAAATAATGCACCCTAAATTACAGATATGGACTCTCATTGGAGGTAAGAACGATTTTACGAGTATTTTCAACAAGGGTTATGACCCACTTCAGTGGCCAAATGGTATAAGCTAGGGAGGGATGTGTAAACTTACTTAAAGGAGTGACAAATAAAAAAAAATAGAAATAATGGTTGACCAAAAACTTATATTTGATTAAATTTCTTCAAAATTGACTTAAAAAAATGATAAACACATATTAAAGTCTGACATGAATAGGTTAAAAATACATTTAAAATGTATAACAATCATAATTGCCCTAAACTGAGAGGAGGTAATTCTCAAGAAAGAAGCACAGATGTTTATTAGTAAGTCGGTTCTTAAGATTTTTTTTCCTAAGTTTCATGGATAGTGATATGGTTTTATAAAAATACAGTTTTGTTGTGCTTAAAAAGACTACTTTACAATGCAACACATTTTAATTATTTATCCCAGTGGCCGTATCAAACACAACGCTTGGCCGTATTTGGCCCGCAAGCCAGAAGTTTGGCCCTCCCTGGTTACAGGCGTGACTCGTGTTAGACTGGCCTGCTGATGATGGGGAAATCGGGGCTTGAATCATGATTGGATATACTAAGGGTGTTTTTTTTTTTCAAATTAATTCCCACTCTCCTTCTATGCAAATGCTGGTAGATTACCTCTAAATTGCTTCCTTCCTCATCCCTAACACATTAGAGTAATTATCATACATGCGTATAACATGAACAAGTAGTAAGACGCCATGATAAAAAATAAATGGTACGGAACTCCACATGGACTTTCTCACTCCATTGTTTAAAAATGGAGATATTTACTTAAAACTCGTAATATATGTGAAAATAAATAATATACACTAGCAAACCCAAGAAAAATTTGCGTTATACTTAGGTTAAACATTTTTTGACTCCCGGACTTAAATTTTATGATTTACTTTTTAAAGAATTAGAGTTTTAATTTTTATATATGGACAAAAAAAAAAGTAAAAAAAAAAAAAAAAAGTAAAAAAAAAGATCGATATTGGTTACACAAGGTTCAATACTTCGTTTTAAAATTTTGATTCCAGGTTAAAAATGTTGACATTTTATTAGGCGTTGCACATCTTATGCTTATCGCATTTTTATTAAATGCCTCATTTATAGACTTACACCAATAATTAAGGTAAATATTGAATATTGCGTCTAAAATGAAAGAGATAGATCATAGCTGTACACAAATTTCCCTTAAGAGGTTAAAGAAAAAATAACTTTAACTTTTTGAGAAACTTACTAATTTACTTTCTTTATGGAATCAAGGAATTGCTGAGTTAAAACTTATGTAGTATCTCAGTACAACTAAAGCTCACAAAATTCTAATAATATATTTGCCAATATCTCCGAAATAATTAGTTTTATAAAGATATATTTCAAATAAATCTTTTTTTATTTTTAATAATACCACACTTTTGCGATGATAAGTTATTTAGTATCTTAACTGGTTAAGAAAATAATAAAATTACACTTCTGTGAAGTACCCTAATCGTTGGAGCCGATTTTGAGAAAATCTATATTTTTCAATATCGATTTTTTTCTCTTTCCGCCCTTTATTAAGCTACTCTTAATTTTAGGGTTAAACAGACACACACACAGACGGCATTGCAAAAAACACTTTTTACGGTTCGGGGGGTCACGAAACGTTGACACTCATCAACATCTCGAGTTAGATTTTTTTTTACAGTCGCAATACTTGACCTTTAGTGTTCGAAAATTTAAAAATATATATTTGCGTTTAGCTTGAAAATGATTAGTTTTATAAAAATATGTTTCATATAAAATATTTGTATAGTAAATAAACCTACATATTTTTAATGATAAGTAATTTCATATCTCAAATAGTTTCGGAGATGTGATAAAAAATGTAAATTTGCGCATCAGACAGGAACCCCTAAAGCCATTTTTACGAATAAATGAGAGTAGCCATTTTGTTTATAATATTAATGAATGCTTATAAACGAAATTTAGTCAAACTCTTTTGAGCCGATTTTGAGAAAATCGATTTTGTGTCTTTTTGCCTTTGGGTAAACTACCCTTAATTTTAGGGTTTGATATTCAATTCCAAAAAACCCTTTGGACAATCCTATGAAAGCCCTAGATGGACAGACAGACGGACAGACAAACGGAAATTCCAAAACCACTTTTTCGTATTCGGGGGGTCATGAAACTTCGAAATTCATCAAGATCTCGAGTTTGATTTTTTTTACGATCACAATAGTCTCTCTATTTGTACGATAGTGAGAGATTAAAAAGGGTTGATGTTATTTAAGCTGCCATTATGTGATTTTTTTTGTAAGTGGTTTTACAATCTGTGTCTTACTAACCGTCCAGAATATACACATCAAATCATACTTATGACCCACTTCGGGGGCCGCATGGTCTAAGGCGTCATTCTTAAAATAGACTAGACTGCCGATGACGGGGAAATCGTGGTGCAATCCCGATCAGGTGTACTGAGGGTGGTTTTAATCTAAACGGTTCCCCACTCTCTCTCCACGCAAATGCGGGTATAATTAGTCTTGATTCAAACTTTCTCATCCACGTAATTAGTACATATACATATAGCTCTAATGTGTAGTAAGACGCAGTGCTAAAAAAAAAATTATTGTGTAGGGACAAGTAATGTATAATTTAGAGGCATATTCCCGCATTTGCGTGTAGAATTGATAGAAAACCATTAAAATATCCATACTCAGTACACATAGCTGGGATTTAACTTTGACTGCTCCGTCACCAGCAAACAAGACAAGAAAAGCCTGACATTTCGTCCATGTGTCCACTTATGCTGATCATACGCATTTGATTAAACTAGGTAAAATATATAGAGGAAACATATACGAATTTGCATTGATATGAAGTGGGGAGCAACTTAGTAAAACTTATTCAGAGTAGCCCAACCAGGATTTGAACCCAGATATTTCCATTACCAGCAGATAAGACTCGATAAGTTTATAGTACACCAGCCAATCTTGGAAAAGTTATTCAAAAAAAAAAAATTTCGTCGTCATTCTCTGTTGATTACAGGAATCCATGATAATTCAATCACATACGATGTGTAAAACGATGTGGGTGGATGCCAAGCTTAATTTGGAATTTAAAGGTCAATTTGAAGGTCTAATAATGTCAAAATTGATTTTTTTTAAATTCGTGAATTCAGTGTAGAATTAATAGCTTTATCCAATGAAACTAAATCCGATACAATGTAGATGTATAGAAACCTTTTAATTAACATCTAATCTGTCATATTACTTATAAGAGTGTATAGCCAAATGAGACAAATGCTCGATTTTCTCGAAATCTTTTTCAAAGTAGAATATAGCTAGCTTAACAATCCAATGTGTTTATTTTAACACATGTTTATCATTTTTATTCAAATTTTCATCAATTTAAGACTCATCCAGAAATGGGAGACGAAGAAAACTGTATATGAGGCTATCATGACGAAGAAGGGTTGCAGTAGTAGGTGGCATCACATCCAGACGCGAGGGCACACATGATATGTTTTATGAAACATAAACACCGGGAAAACTTGCACTTCGACTTACATTTACAAGTGAAAATCTCCAGATATGATTCAGGAATTGAAGAAAGCCTTGTAAATACTGGTTTCAAGCAACCTGAATCCTTCTTCCAAGCCAGAGTATCGATGGGAAATGCAACGCTCCTTGTCTGCCTATAGCCATAATTTCACCTGGTAATTGGTGCGGTCATTATGAAGCTCCAATGAATCTTTTTTAGGGGGTGGTATTTAAAGAGCCTTCATCGCCTTACTGAAGAGTAGAAGCCTGCTATAGTCAATGGTTGATTGTTCTGGCGTTCCATATAATTTACACACAAACTTTTCAATTGACTCAAGAGTTCCGTCCCGTCCAATACCATTTACAAGATATGGGTATTTCTTAAAGGTTTTCCAAGATGTCTTCTTCTCATGACCTTTGAAGGCTGATGTATCGCAACCATGTTAAACCATGAAAATTGAGCAGATTACTCTTAACAGGTTGAGGTAGTCTCTTTGACACTGAATGCAAAGTGTACAATTTTCGTTGTTTTGCTGTTCCAGCTATAATACACATTTCAGAGGCCTTTGCACATATAAAATGCTACAGTAGCAACATTAAATCAGTATACTGCCGATAATTATCACTTTTTCGTATCCTATGTCGACAGCTTCACATTTATTAACCTGGTATCAGCCTCTACGTGGTTTCCTCTAAGTATGCTATTTTGTCTCCTTATCGATTTGGCGTGTGTGGTATAAAATAATCTACCTCATGTTACCAACTCGTATTGTAAGAGTAGAAATAGAGCCTCCTCTTTCTGCATTATAAACTCTGATTGGAAGAAGGCAAGACGGGCCTTATATTCATTGAATGCAATAAATTATGCAAACATGTCTGGAAGTGGGAAATTCTCTCCATCAAAGATATTCCAAATTGGCTTCTTTTTGCCTAATCGGTTTAACCTTGTAACTGATTTGATAGACTCCTCCCTAAAGTAGCATCCGAAAACTAAGTCAACTCTATTGTATGCTCTCCAAAGTAATGTGTCACGTATCGAAAAAACACATGGGCGTAGTAACGAGAGGTGAGACATGTATCAGGTTTTCCAAGAGCCTGAATAACTACATGTCCATCAATCCTCACACATGTTTTCATGTCAGGAGTGGTAACTTCCAAGTATGTGGGAAGTCCAGTCATCAAAATAGTGGTAAGTTCTGATTTTGGTGTTGTGTTCATCTTACTTCCTGGCTTGGCTAATGACAAAAGGATTGGGTGTAGTTCACGCTCTAATACATTCATTGTTGCAACATTTCAAACGGCAGTTACAGCATTAAGCCGTCGCTGAATTAATTTTCTCTCAGCTTTGATAGTTTTCAATTTTTTTATCTGTTTTGTTAATAAGTACCACCTTGTAGCAATCAGCAAAGATTTTCGATTTGTGCTTTTTAAGTATGGTATGAAACCCAACAGTTTTGTGTAATAGTCTTTCATTAAGATGCAGCAGAAAGAAGCGCAAGTATTTTTACAGTTTTTATAGAATTAATATTTTTTGGCCAAAATAAATAAAATATTTCTCCAGTAACAACATCGAGATTAGTTTTCTGCACATGCTAATATCAACAGATCTTGAATATCTGTCAAGGGTTTCCTGGAATTTTGTCAAACTTTTTCTCTTTATTTAAAATGTTTTGACAACATTTCAGGACACCCTTGATAGATATTCGAGATCTGTTGATATTAGCATGTGCAGAAAACTAAACTCTATGCTGCTACTGGATACATTTTTGGTTTATTTTGGCCAAAAATAGTCAATTCTATAAAAACTGTAAACATACTTGCGCTCCCTTCGGCCGCACCTTAACATTGGAGACAACTTGCTGCTTTCCACGTTCTTGAGCTGTTAAAAGATCACAAATCACTTCACTTGATACTTACAAGCGAAAACGAAGAAATGATAAAACAAAAAGAGGTACCACCAATCGGATTGCTAAGCTAGCTTGATATGTTTTTGAGAAAATTGAGAATTTGTGTCATTTGGCTATATATTTACATATAATATGACAATTTAGATGTTAATTGAAAAGTTTCCGTACATCTACACTGTATTTAAATTAGTTTCATTGGATGGATACTAATTCTACATTGAATCCACGCAATACAAAAAATTACTCATTTTGACCTCTGAATTCAAAATCAAGTTTGGCATCTATCCCCATCGTTTTCCACATTCTATGTGTGTTTGATCTATTATGGATGCCTGTTATTAACAGAAAGTGCTGATGAATTTTTATATATATATATATATGTCTGGTGTACTACTATCATCCAGTTCGTGTGCTCACTAATGTACGATACAGTATAGACTAAATTGAAACAAAGAATATATAGAACCCTTTTCATCACTTTTATTTCCATTCAGTGATTAATATATATATATAATCACCACGTCTTATTACCTGTTCAGGCTATACGCATGTATGATAATTACTCTAATTTGGTAAGGATGAGGAAGGAAGTATTTTAGAGGTATTCTATTCGCATTCTCTTGGAAGGAGAGTGGGAAACCATTTAGGGAAAATCACCTTCAGTGGACCCTTCAGGGATTTGACTCTCCCCATCAGAAGCAGGCGAAATTAACACAAAGGTGACTCTTTAGACTATTCGGCCACTAAATTGGGTAAGGAATATAGCTATTTTTTTAAAAAAACTTTTTAATTGTGCTTTTTATAAAATAGAACAATATTTCAACGGTATGGATTCCACTTTTTTCTAAAGTATAGTAAATAAGCCCCCCACTACGTCGTGACATCTAGTTTGAACTATATTACCTAACTAAGGTAGGTTTTATCCGTGTGGTAAGACGGGCTCTTAATGTTGTCTACTTGAGCGGACCAAGCGATGCTCAAGACAATCTGAGATTTAGGCTGGCTGACTAGGCTATCGAAACAAAGCCTCATAATTGGGTGGAAAATTTTGATTAGATACAGGTGACATAATTAACCACATACGAAGAGCATGATCTAAAGGGCAGGAAGTATTAACTCATTAAATGTTGAAAGCTTACAGCGATCAAGATTAAAAAAAAAATGTCACCAGAATTCTTATAAATGAGTCCTATGTCTTAGTAAAAAAAGTCTTTATTTAATTGACGCTGGTGCAGTGGTTATATTAATTCTCTTATTTGTTATTTGCAATGGTGGACGTGTGGTCTAAGCGTCTGGTTTTCCAGTGACAGGGAGATCAGGGCTCAAATCCTTTTCAATCATAGTTAGGGGGTTTTTATGAAATGGATTTCCATTCTCTCTCTCTCTCTCTTTCGCAGAGCAAATGCTTGTATTTATTTTAAATTCTACCTCTTTGTCCCAACCACATTAGCATGCTTAACATACATGATTATAGCCCAAAAGTAGATTAAAATGCGTCGAGTAAAAACAAAGAATCTAGCCCAGAATAATACCTTTCAAACTAACAATGAAAATTAATATAAAATTAATTGTGCCTTATAAAACGAATGGGATGATATTAATGAAGGTTGTAATGCCCTGATATTTTCAAAGATTAACCAACTTAATATTATAGATTATCCAGCAATGTCACTAATGGCCATTTCATACTTTCCTCTTTCTTTTCCAATAGGTCCATGTTAGTTAACTATTCTTAAAATTTTATCGAACACTAGCCCATTCCATACACTAATACCAGCACAGCCTGTGGTGGCGAGTAAGAGCCCAGTACAAATCATCCATCAATATATACATACATTTAGTCCGTATGCTTAACATGAAAATGTACATAGAAAAATTCAAAAATTTCCGTACCAATCATGCAGAGATTCCAGAAAATCTGGACATTTTGGTCACCATTTATTTTTAGAATTACACCTTGATTAAGGCTCAGATACCAAAACTCCAACTAGATTTTCTGGGTTTTCTCTAATATTCAAGTATTTAGTTACTAATAATCCTTTTATGGATGGACTCTTTAAACAAATAAAATAATACATATTTAAATTATTTTTATGAACACGTCTCATTCACTACTTCTTAGGTAAGATCCGATTCAGTGACCGAATGGTCTAAGACATCACTCTCGTGTTATACTGGTTTGCTGATGAAGGGGAGAACGTAGTTCGAATATCGGTTGGGTATAGTAACGGTGGTTTTCCCTTAAAAGCTGCCTATTCTCTTTCCAAGCAAATACGAGTATATTACAATTAAAATGCTTCCTTACTCAACCCTACCCTATTAGCATAGCTTTAATATATTACTCCAGGAGATAGAGGGCTTTAATCAGAATTTTAGTTAAACTTGTTTTGACAACCATTTTCTATGTAAAAAAAGGTGCCGATTCCAAAAATAATAGTGTTGTTATACCCACTTAAGACAAAATTGCAATTTCAGCCTATTTTGACACATTTGACGACAATAAGTGTTTTTTTTATTATTAAAAATCATTTATATTCCGAAAGGTATTGCGAAAAATATAAAATTAAAGCGCTTTGCTTGTATAGTACAGATTTGAGGCCAAATCGAAGGTATCTGTGATCGCTTGGGATAAATTTTTAACTGTGTGGACAAAATCTAGATTATTCATGTCTTTCGGAAAATTAATTTTATTAATGACCCATAGGAAAAATAAACCTAAAATGTAAACATAAATTAATTCCATATTATATATATTAGAAAAAACCCCACAGCAATGAGATTAAAAATGTTAATCAATATTTTTTAAATGTGCAACTAAAGTTCAGTCACTAAGTTATTTTTTTAGACCTGCCTCGGGTTATAGGCTTAAGTACTAATTACACTAATGGATTAAGAATTGGGAAGGTTGAATTTAAGATGAAGTGAGCCCACAAGTGCGTCGAGGGAGAGTGGAAAAGCATTTAGGAAAAACAACTCCAAATTCACCCGACCGAGATTCGAACTTCGATCTCCCCGTCCTTGGCAGTCCAGCTCAACACAACTAGCGCGTTAGCCAACTAATCCACCGAGGTGGTTTTCAGTTACTAATCATCTCCATCTTCATCAAAAAGGTCATCGTTATAATCTGAATAATAATCAATAATGCTATAATTGTTATCATCATGATCCTTATCTACATCTGCAAAATCCTCTGGTTTCATGGTTTTGGAAAGAATAGTTGGCACCTGACTGCCAGTAAACCATACTGGTTCATAGTTTTTATTAACCTCCTTCCAGCCTTGATCTCTGGGTTGAATATTAAATAGTGGATCTCATAGTTTTGCATATTTACTGAGATATGCAAATCATTGCACCGCTCCAATTTTTGTGCCAGAACGTGTTTGCAGGGTGGAAGCATGCTTGCGTAAATACTATTTATTTTGCCCAATGGATTCTTTGGATTGGTCAACTTGTATTTGTGCATGGAAAGTGTCAACCTTGCCTCATTAACAGAGGATAATCCATCCTGGTCGTATAGTGAGCATATATACTTTTCTACAGGACTGTCATCATCAACAAAGTTAGTGTTCTCTCCGTATCTGCCTAAACTTTCAATAGGGAAACGACTCTTTTCAGCTTTCTTAAGTGGATTCAATTTTCCCTTCCCAAAGAAGGATGACGTGTAATCACAGCCTGTAAGAGCATGATATTCTGCCAACTCCTTGCACAGTACTGAACAATACGGTTTGCTAGTAGAGTGATATGTGCATATCTTTTACTGTTTCACCTCAATGTCCAAGGTCCATTGAAAAATTGACCTTTAGTTGGCTATAAAACTATGCTAAGATGGTACACCAGCCTAGTAAATGTCTATACGTGTGCGCATACACAGTCTGGTAGCTCACTGTGTTACACATTTCCTGTTAGCTTAGCTGTATAATGAATACACTGATTTTCATATGCAACAACAAATGTCTTCTGTTTTATAATAGGTGCAGAATTGTTAAATTTCCACTCTTTCATAAATATCTTGATAAGCGCAGTTTTGAAATTCAGTGATTGAAAGGCATATCTGAAATCTTTATGACGTAACTGATCAAGACCAGTGATGTGAAACGATCCATCATGTGTAGGCCCTATCTCTTGCCTGTTGCTCAGCATTCTTAATGCTATTCACGTAACTGTCACAGATAAAGTGTATTTCATCTGCCTGTGTACTACATATAGTCTTCATAACCACTTCTGCTACTTTCGCAAAATTGTGAGGCAAATTGGTGGGTAGTGACTGAATTATAAACATGGCATCATAAAGAAATGTATTAACCACTGTCAGCTCTGTGTGTGTAATCAAATCTTCCAGGTGCTTGGAGAGTTAGTACTTAGGTGTATTATTCACTGTTACGCTGGTCAAGGACATAGGAACTGGGACAAGCGGAAAAGAAAACCCCTTCTCAAGCTCAATATTTCTTGTACAAGCAGGATAAACCAATCTGCGCAGCAAGTCTCGTGTTATCTTAAGCTCAATACACTTCTTCCCCTTACCTCAGTTTTTGCTCTTGATAGCACAATTACCTAAGTTTCTTAAATTTATCTTTTCAGTGGTCTTTCTTTACTTTTTATATTTTAGCACCACGTCTTACTACCCGTTTGGATTATACCCTTCAGTACTAATTACGCTAATGGGTTAGGAATTGGTAAAGTTGAATTTATAGGCAGTGAACTCGCATTTGCGTGGAGGTAGAGAGGAAAACCATTTAGGAAAACCACCCCCAGTTCATCCGACCGAAATTCGAACCTCAATCTCCCCGTCCTTGGCAGTCTAGCTCAACATTAAACCAGCGTGTTAGCTAACTACGCCACCAAGGCGGGTAACAGTGGTCTCTCAAACCTCATAGGATCATCTAAGCATTCCTTGATTAACTCATCTTTATACTTCTTCCCTAAAACAAAGAGATTTAGTGTGTCATATTTTACTTTGTCTGGCGTTTTTCTAACATCAGATATACAGCAGGGATTTGTGTATTCCAGCCGGGATTTTTGTTTTCCAGCAGGTATTGAACAAAAAGATTCATAGTAGTATCAATCATCTGGGAAATGTTCTCTAATCTTTGTGGAATTTACTCATTTCAAATCTGCATGTTTTATGGCTTGTATTTGTATCCCTATCTATTCGGGCTTTTTCGAACAGATGCCTATGTTGCTTCCAGCTGATCCATCCAACTCTTGGTTGTTCCTTGACTTTGATGGAAATAAGTTATTCCAGTTTGTCGTGAAGCCGCATCAGCAATTATTGTACGGGTAATCTCTAGGTCTAGATCCACTGGTTGTCCGGCAAAGCTATTGGATGACAACCTCACTGATAAAGCACCTCATACAAGTTGTTGCTTAAGGTCAGGATGGGTAGTATCCATGTTCAAGAGTCTTGAGATAATAGAAGCACATGTAAAATGTCACACGCATAATTTTTAAATTAGTAAAATTTAACGTGCGAATTTGTTCACAAAGGTTTGCTAGTTTAATATAAATCATGAAAATTTTAGATTTTAAACAAAAAATTTAAAATAACTCTTCCAAACAACCACAGCTAACTCCGTCTTGACTTCATATCTGTGTTTTACATGCAAAGTGCTTTAATTTTATATATTGCGCAATAAAATTTCGGAGTAAATATTTTTTTAAATAAAGAAACATATATTATGGGCAAATGGGGTCAAAATAGGCAAAAATTGCAATTTTGTCTTACGTGGGTATAAAAATACTGATTTTTCTGGAATCAGAACCTTTTTTTATATAGAAAATGGTTGTTGCTGGGACTTAAATAAGAATACAAGATACTTATCTTGGGTTCTTATCTAAGTCCTAGATACATTCATTATAACTCCTTACTGTTTTCTATTTAGAATGTTTTCTAAAATGATAGAAAACGGTTGTAAAAACAAATTTACCTAAAATTATTATTAAAGCCCTCTATCTCTTATACAATATACTTATAGCCTGAGCATGTGATAAGACGACGTGATACATATATATATAAAGAAATACTTATTAGGACTACACACACACATACGAATTATGTTAATGTGTCGGAGATGAGTAAAGTAGAATATGGAAGAAATATACTCGCTTTTGCCTGAAGGTGGATTAAGTAACCATTTAGATAAAAAAAATACCCTCAGCACTCCCATCCAGGATTCGAACCCCAATTTCCTCGGCACAAGAAATCAATCCTATAGTCAGGGTAACATGTTAGACCATTCAATCACATATGTGAGTCATATTTAAGTGCTAACAATATGTATATGTGTAATACCTATAACCCTGCAGTAAATCAAAGCATCATCATAAACGTAACATTATAGTAACGTTACCTACATCGGTGGTACTATGGGCTAGCACGTCACTCTCATGCTAGAAAGGATTGCTGGGGACGTGGAGGTCGGGGATCGAATGATTATTAAGTGCACTTATTATGGTTTTACTTAACACGATTTCCACTTCCTATCCACGCAAACGCGGGCTTTTTTCACTAATATTCAACCTTACTTATCCCTAGTCCATGTGCGTAATTAATATATGATCACAACCTGAACGGGTACAAATATATGGTGGAAAAAGTAAATATATATATATATATATATATACGTTCAGAATAACTTTGCATAATATTATTTTCTTGGAACAAAATATCGAATTTTTCTATAGCTAAGTAATTCTTAAATAAAGATTTCACCTAGCTATGTAGCCAAAAGAGCGATATGCAGAACATGTTCCGTAATCCTTGCAGCCGTTCTATAAGCTTTCTCTCCGTTGCACGGTAATAATTCTCTGCGCCCTGTAGTCAGCAGATGGTCCCTACACAACTTGTAGCTTTGTATTGTATGTTACAGTCTCACTGTTGCTTTGCTAAAATTTATCACCACCATATTTGGCAGCCTACTGTTCTGCTCTTTGCGGCAATACCATTTATTTGGAGCCATTTCTCTAGCGTTCTACATTTCTTAATGAAATGATTCAATAAAAACAAACCTTATTTTATTTTACACTAGATTAAAAGTAAGTTGAATGAAAATTGGGGAATATTTAATATAAAATAAAAAATCTTGTGATCTTTATTAATGACTGTACCCCTTACTAAAAATATGTAATCGATTTCTAAGCTTTCTCTTGAAAAATGAGTAAACTTAATGTTTTCTGTCCAGTCTAGCGATGGAATGTTTATTGTTCCTTTTAAAAGAGAGCTAAGAGTTAAATTGACCGCAAATAAAATATTGCTTTGCTCTGGTAAGGGGAGGAGATGACCTTTGAAAGAAACTGTAGAAATGCTCACAAAAATTCTTATCTAGCAGGATATGATACAAAATGTATAAGCTAGAATTACTTTTGAGAGAGATATGGTAGTTTTATTTAGTAACATTCTGGTGAAATACAAAACTGTGAACTAAAATAAATTAATAATTTTAATGAATTCGATTCATAAAATTTATTTTGTAGAAAATTTATAAATTCTATTTAATATTCGAAATTATCATCTTATCTTTATATTATATGAGACATCTTGTTGGACTTAAGTAAGTTAAACACCTTGTTTTAATATTAAAACAAATGTATTAAATTATTAAAATGGTTTTATATTCCTATACATATTGAAATCTAGTTGTATTAATTAGTTGTTGAGACGTTCAGTTCCAAAAACAACCTTATCCAAAAATATAAAAAAAATATTTGGTGACAGATTCTCAATCATCTGTAAATTATATACATTTATGAAGCTATATGATGTTCCACTATGACACATATACATGTAAAAATAAATGTTAAATATTAGGTTTGTTTCCAAGCCATTCCTTGTCCATTTGGTTTGCAAAAGCATTACTATCCACAGCAAATGTTTTGCTCCAAACCAGTCTCTATACCATTCAAAAACATCCATTATTTACAATGTTTGGTTCCAAATAATACCTTATCTTGTGGGTGAAGGATTGAATGTGATTTTGTCATTTGTGTCGCTTTGGCTTGAAAATTTTCAATATATTTTCTATTTATTAATAAGTAATATGCAACGACTATTTATTTTTACAATATGTTGGCATAACAGCTACATTAAATAAAACACGTTCCATATCATTCAATACACAAAGAAGTAGGGTGAAGCGTTTGAATAAAATTACATCTTGACTGGAAGACAAGCCATGGAAAGCAAAGAAGGAAATACCGGATCAAAAAAAAATATTATGACCGTAGCCTTAAAGTCAAAGCCTACTTTCAAAACTTGAAGTGTGTAGAATCTCATTAAACGCGTGATAAGAGTACAAGAAAGTATTTACCAAGAAACTACAGCATAAAACCTAGTACGCACTAGGAAACATTTCCCCGGAAACATATTTTGCCAACATGTTTACCTTGTTTTAGAAACAGGGAAGCAGTTTGCCAACAGTTGGGCAACCTGTTTTCATGGTTCCTTTGTGTTTCCCAGCGGGGAAAATATGTTTCCCGTTGTCCATTTCAAATGGGTTACAAGAAACAATATTGGCCTACATTTCCGACAACAGGCAACGTGGGCTAGTAGGTGAGATTGCTAATCTAAATCGTGTGTCTCTTTTCACCATCCTGGGACCAACCATTTGTAAAATAGCTTCAAAATCTGTAGGAGACATGGGAATGAAATTCCTAAAACCACTGCCGTCTTCGATAATCAGTTCTGTCAAAAGCTTATTTTCATAGTACGAATCATTTTACAGCACTTTACAGACTCATCTAGGTATGTGAAAAAGTATCAATACTTTACTAATATCGATATTTTTCCTTTCGATACTAGTATTTTTTATTCGATACTTTTTTCCTATACTTCTACTGATATTAGTACTTACACTCTATATCGGATCGGTATCGAAAGAAACAACCTTTTTGTTATTTTCGCTCATGCTGAGAGTCTGGGACCAAGTGTTTACTAGGGTGGACTGTGGAGGAACAGGAAGAACAAATGACACTGTGATTGGCGACCAGTCTACTACCCCTTCCTTTATCAATGAGCACGCTCATCAAAATCTAAACAAAATAATCTTTTGTAGAGCTCAATGAACTCAATCACCTCAAGGGTGTCCCAAGCAGACGAAGAATAAAAGGGCATCCATTAATCTATTGTTTGTTAATAGTTAATAATATATATTGATAGAGTATAATTATAAACGAAGAATGTAGCTAATAAATGACTACTCTAAGAAGTGAATTATAGAAGTTTTTTTTAAGAACTTTGCTAGCGAAAAATCTTGTAAAATTTATTTTCAAGTATTAAAAACCATAATAATTTTCAATGTTTAACCAAACATGGAAAAATAATTATAATGTAAAAGTTGAAATGGTTATTACTAGATAATTAAAACCTTTCTTCAGATTAAAATTTTGATACTGATACTTACTGTAATCGATACTTCTTTTCGATATTTTTACGGTATCGATATTTCTCTTGCGTTAATTTAATGAGTACTGTATCGATACTTTTCTTTATATACCACATCCATAGACTCACCCCCGTTTTCTTCTTTTCTGTATTCTTGAACAGCTCATAACTACATACAATGCATAAGTCATAACAGCATACTCAACAGACATTTTTCACTCAACCGAACTCTGTACGGGAGACAAATGTTTCATCATTGTAGTCTGGACGCTAAATAATGTTTCTTTAATGTTAGCCAACAATGTTTCCTATGTTGGCCAATAGTTGGGGAACAGTTAGCAAACAGCTGGGGAACAGTTGGGCAGTAGTTGGGAAACAATTAGTAAACAGTGGGGTAAGAGTTGGGAAACAGTTGGGCGACAGTTGACCAACAATGTTTCCAAGTGCGTACTAAGCTTAAGGAAACTATGGATAGCTTCTAACTTTGAAGTTGGAAACACTTTAAAAGTAAAATATGACATTTTAAGGGAAATAATTATTTACTCCTGGTTTCAATTTAAGCTTTATTACCCCGTCCACAGATGCACTGTGCAGAATCTTAAAATACCTATGCAAGAATTCTCCACGGGAAAAAAGATAAAACACATGACCAAACTAAGACTACATAATCTGAAAGCAAAAGCTTTCTATGATATGCTGAGAAATAAGAAGAGGGAATACTGAAGATATAATGACAGGACAAAAAATTAGTATTGCCAAAGATACCTTATCAAACAGCTTGTTCAATGCAGATTTTTCCAATACAATTTCACGGTATTTAAAGGACAATTGTCGTCAACTCAGACTTAAGACTCGGTAACAGTATATTCATGGCTTGAATCGTAGGGGGGAAAAGGATCTAATGAGATATCTTCATTGATATACAATTACCTGAATAGTTTAAGGATGGCTGAGGACATCCATCACCTACACATTTATGCAGATGGATGCTCAGGCCAAAATAAAAACATGACAGTAATCGGAATGGTTCAAAAATTGTTGACAACTCCAGCTGTAACTCGCATACACTCAATAAAAATCATATATCCTGTTGCTGGGCACTCATTCTTGATCCCTGACTGTGTCTTCGGCAGGATAGAGAACGTTATAAAAAGGAAAACACCATAACTCAGCCTGAGGAATATATTGGAAGATTTTTTCAGTTTGCAACTGTTAACGAATTTGACCAAGATTTCTAACTCTACGACTGGAAATCATCAGTATTTAAAGTCGTAATCCATGTGGACAACGGCACTTAAAATTGAAAGGTATTAGTAAAAGGTGAGGCTGGTTATAAATAAGATTAGGTATGTCAAATACCATAGTAAAAAGAAGAATGACATTACTAAATACTATAGATCACACTGTACTACAAATTCAAAATCGTGTGAAAAAAGAATGAAAAATGATGTTGATAAATTATTAAAAAAACATTTTGGAGATGATTGGCAAACAATGGATGACGTTTTAAACTACTGCAAAATTTAACCAACAAAGGGACGAAGAGCCGGAGGAAGAAAATGAAAGTTAATTATTATTTATGGAAAGTCTTAGCATTGTTGAGGACGGAGACATGCGTGTTTAGAGTCTAAACAATTTGTAACATAATTTGCTTGTGTATGAAACTTTTCAAAGAGTAATTTTTGATGAGATAGTAAATATATTCTTCTACGTAATTGCTTGACATATGCTAATAGCAAATCAGTAATTTAAAAAATAAGAATTGTCCTGTTTTTAATTAAAAAAAACAATAATTGTTATTTTCCATTTGCTTTATTCCATCATAAACCTACAAAGTCCTTAAATTATTTGCTTCCAAGGAAAATTAAATCAGTCAACAATATTTTTATTCCCAAACATCTCTTATCCAATAGTTTTGTTTCCAAAACGCACTATTTTCATGGCTTGTTCCCAAAACGAACCTTATTCAAAACATAATATTAGATTATTCTTATTCAAACATTTTTTCCCTTCTGATTATGTGAAAATAAATAATGAAAATATAACTTCCATTTAATTACAAAACCAAGGCCATGCTTTGTGTAGAAAATATAATATTAGTATTTCATGTTTTACTCAAAACATACTTTTGTGGATAAGGAAGTGTTTGGAACTGGACTCCTCTGTCCATTATGTCGCATTTACTCTCAATGAAATCAAATAATAGAAGTATGTATAATTTATATTTTTTAAATAAGCTTTGAGAGATAGCTACCAAATTTAATTCAAACAGTGTACCATGTTCGTGTATTTTAAAAGTAAATTTTATTCTTAATTCAAGTACATTTCGTCTACACTGATAGGTAGCAAACTTACACTTGTATGGCTCCATTATGGTTAGCTTATAAGATAGGGCCATAGTAAAATCCGACGAGGTAATACTGTTACCTATAAGGCTAAAAGAAGTGTTAATATCAGCTTATGGGGGGTTTATACTATTTTACATTCATTTTAAAAAAATAACCACAAACCAGAAATTAAGATATATCAGCTATTTGGAGAGATATACCATGTACTGTTAATCCATGTAATAAAGTATATTATATAGCCTTATAAAATTCAAATAATATCTTTTATCTATTAGCCGTATACAGATAAAGGCAGTAACTAACTAAATTTTCAGCAATATCATGAATAAAATATTTAAAAAACAAATCTCTATAACTATTTACTTTTAAAATTTGAATTGACCGTTAGTACAATAATTTATATAAAAACATTTTAAAGCGCGTCAATAAACATAATTAATAGCTTAGCCTGGAACGTATTAATATTGTTAATACAAAGAAAATTATCAAAGTAATACAAACCAATATTTGAAAATACCAATGTTGAAGCCCCACTCTGATATACTGTGTCATAATAATATTAGATGTAGTTCTTACTTACTCTATGGCACTAGGAACTTGAAAGTTAATTACCGCACTCACAAAAGTACACCACCTATCCCTATCTTGAGCTAATTCTTTCCAGTCTATCTCATTATACCCTATCATTCTCAGATCTATCCGAATGTTATCCTCCCATCTGGGTCTGGGTCTTCCCAGTGGTCTTTTCCCATGTGGTTTGACATTCAATACCTTGAACGCGGTTTTAGATACTCCCATTCGCACTGCATGACCTGCCCATCGTAACCTGCGAGATTTTATTACCCTAACACTGTCTGGTGATGAGTATGCAGTTCATCATTGTTTAGCCTCCTCCACTTCCCACTATCTTCATCTACTTTTGGACTAAACATCTTCCTAAGCACCTTGTTTTCGAACACCTTACATTAATTTTCATCATATAAGGCAAGAGGCCATGTTTCGCACCCATGGAGAACAAGTGTAGTTAAGGTTTTGTTTATTATGGTTTTTACATTTTTTAACAGTGGACCATACAACAACAACTTACTGACCGAGTAGTAACAAAAATTTTCTGACTGTATTATTTTCCTATTATTATTCCTGATATTCTCCCTTTGTTTCTCTGGAGGAGTGATTTCCTCACTTTCCTGTGAACATTCTAGGGCTGCAAACCTATTTGAAATTTCAATTTGATATTTATTACTACACTCTCCATCTGACAGTTTCACTACATCATATTTATCTATCTAGCTTGCCCACCCAATTTACCTTTTTTGTTAGTGACTGACACATCCCTACCAAGTAGACCTGACATCCAGTTAGTTTGTATGACGTATTTTATCAATCAGTAAGTGAACTGTTTGATTATGTATATTCCCATCTTGGGAAGTCCAAGTACATTTATGGATATCCTTATGCTTGAATCAAGTACTTTTCACAATAAGGTATTTTGATGTGGCGAAATTTACCACTCTTATTCCATTTTCATTACAGACGTCGTGCAAGCTTTCTTTTCCTATTTTAAGTCGAAATAAGTCTTCCTTACCTATCTTTGCATTAACGTTACCTACCACAATTTTACTGTGATTGGTCGAGAACTGGTCATACAGGTATCCTAGGTCCTCATAAAAAACTAACCTTTCTGTAGGACAATGCACATTGATGATGGCCGTATTATGCAACCTCTCTGCTACCACTATACTTGACATCCTATCGTGAATGAATCTTATTTCCTTGACTGCTGACATATTCTTAGATGTAGTTCATAGACCAATTTATAATGTAGATTTCAAAAAAGCTTATTAGTTGAATTGAATAGACTCAAGGCCCTGATGGAGTGATGGGAAATAAATCAACACCTACTCAAGATCATTAACAAATCAAAAAGTAAAATGATAATAAAGCAACAGCTTGAACTCTATTAAATCTAAAAATATAAATTATTGAAGTAGATATGGTTTACACAAAACAAAAAGTAGAATGTTCTCTAAATTAGAGCACCAATATTAAAATTAAAATAATAATAATAATCATAACGTAATTGAAATTACTATATAACAAAATACTATATATATATATGGACTATTTTTATAGTTCTAAATTAACCTCTGTAGCAGTGTGATTAGTTTTGTATACTTATGTTGTCATAAATATATTAATGGATGCAATCAATATCATGGTGTAGACTTTTACGACCCTCTAAATAATTAACTCATTTATATTGTTTTAGTTTATGTGTATACAAAAGGTACTTAGAACTTTTGACGTACAGTCATTTTACTGTAAAGTGGGAAGGAGGCGGGGGTTGGTGGTTTTTATTTTAATCTCATGTGTAGCTCTACTAGAGCTAGGAAATAACAGGAACTTTCAATAAATAACTATATAGTAACACCAATTAACTTGGGAGTATGAAAAGTCTAGGTTTATGAATGTTGCGATAGTCATCATATCTTATTTAAAATAAAATATATTTACTCTATGTAAAGGATTAGCTATCAATTCTATCATCCAAGGTTTATTTTTTCTACATAATATCCAAGGGAAGTGACCGAACTAAGGAAAGCTTATTTATTTTACATTAAAACAATGTTACAAAATAATCAGAGATGAATTTTTGTTGAGTACGTAAACTAATAATTGATTTTTAAAGGTTGCAAAAGCATTAATAATAAATGGTAAAACAAAATGGCACAAATTTTTATAATGTGTATTATAACTTCAAAGAAAATTTAAAAAAATAGATTTTTAGCAAACTACCCTTAAATAGGTTTTACTCATAAAGACCACATCTTTTTAAACACAATAATGACCTTTTATTCATTAATTTTAAACCAATTGGTTCAAATATTTTTAACAAATTCAAATTTAGAAAAACAAATTATTGATTAACTATCCTAAAATTATTTGTTATTTGTAAAAATAAAAACGTATTTTTATTTATCAATAAAAATTATTTACAGATTTACATTTGGAATTAAATCTTCAAGGTCAATTTCTAAAATATTCATTTTTTTTATAACTGGTTGTAACCGAATTTATATTATATAAATAAAGATATATTTTTGAAATATAAAATAGTCTCCTGATACCAATTTTAAACCAAATAGCTAAAGAATTTTTTTTAAATATTCTAACAAAGTAAACAGTCATCAGTAAATTACCCAAAAAGCTAGATTTTCCCAAAAAACAAGTATACAGCTTAGTAAGTCATGTTCATGTCAAACACTCCCCAAATACCCTATAAATTATAATCAAAATAATTATAACCATATTAAAGTTAATTCAAATGTTCAGAAACCCCTCTTCATTGAATAACCGTTTATCGAATTTTCACGCAAAACTAAATGATAGGATTGTCATGAAAAAATCTTAGTAGCGTTTCTAAACAAAATCCACCAAACCGTTTTGAATCCATGACTAGGGACAGACGGACAGACATACAGACATGGGAACAGCCAGAAACTTAAAATCACATTTTTTGGGTTTTCTATAACATAAATCATAAAAATCTGTCATAATCTCGAGATTTATTTTTTTCACTATAACAATACTTTCTATTAATATAAGAAAGTAAAAAGGATATTCCCTTAAATATGTTGACGTTTAAAAATATATTTAAAACAATAGATTTTAATTTTATACAATCGGAACATTTCCACTATATGTTTTCAATTTATGTTTATGTACACTTTGTTTGCACTTAAAGGTTGCAGTACCAACTAAATATATTTAACTATGTTCCTATCTCCCTTGCACGGTAGTAGAATCAAGTAGGGTGAGCATATTAGCTATCAGATTAACGGAGTATACACCCTGCTTACCTTGAACCGTAGCAATCTGACCTTAAACGTTTTCAATATGGTTGAGCTTATGAGATCAGAATGGAGTGGGTCAGTTTGATACGTGAAACTGGCCCATTTCATTCTAATTTAGGTAGGTATTGTCATCTATTTAGTGTAGTGCCACACTTGAGGTGTACTAACTACGACTATGAAACTGGTCCATAATTTAGTCCGTCAAGAAGAGACTGCTACTTTTCAGGGTAAAGTGTACACATGGGTGTAGTCAAGTGACTGTGGTCCTAAAATACCAAATTTTGAAATACGGGAAAATCTACTGAAATAGACGAGAGGCAGCTTTTCCTTTGATCAGCAGTGACCACGTGAATGTGAGAGAGATGGTGCTAGTTAGGGAAGCATCAAATATGATATGTGGTTTGGTGGGGCGATGGTCATTTGTCTATTTAAAGTACGCTCAGAAAGAAATCAGGTTAACTGATTCCTGAATACCAGTGTCAAACTGAAATAAAATTGTGGGTGTTTTTTACAAAAATGTTTACTTTAATAGCGAAAGCAGAATCGTGCTTGGCACCAACAGGCTTACAGGAAAAAATCGTTTAGTTTTATTGCTGGCAATGACAAATATTCCCAAATGCCATCATAGTTTGGTTTAAATTCTGCAAATTTGTATTGTGCCTTATCTTGCAGGACAACAGAAAATAATTTCTTATTTAAGAAAAATACTTAGTTCCTGAGTTTTTTGGCCATAAAAATGGGAATTTTTGCTCTCAATGACCCCAATATTAATAAGGAAGTGCTAAATATTGTTTAAAAAATGGGGCTATTGATTTTTTTTAAATTTTGTTAATGATATGTATGAATAAAAAAATACCAATTTGCATAGTAAGCATAGCTAGAAAAGTTACTATACCTCTTTTGATGCATTCATAATTTAGGTCATGTAATTTGCAGCTTTCAATTTTGATAGATACAGGATGGTGCCCAGGTACTAGAGATATTTAAACTGTCGTTTTGTTCCAAAATTTGTTTAACACTTAAACTTTAAAGTTCCAATTGTACTATGGCCGGTCCTTTCCAAATGAGTACTGCCACAGCAATGAATAGTACATATGACTACCCACACCCTGGGGCATACCAAACACACAGTAGATACTATCTTTAATTCCATAAGAAAATAAAGTGCCCAAAGGCCTAAATAAAGTACTATCCACGCGGCCCACTACTTTACACTAGTATCTCTCACAAGTTGCGCACTGCAAATAGTAACACAAAAGGTGCCAACTAGACAGCATATATTTTCTGACCTAACTAGGTCTCAGACAAAAGTGCTAGATGACTTGCTTGTAGCTATATGGAAATAACAAACGTGAACCTGCCAATCAGGGCGTCATGAAATATTACTATGTCTTAAGGTAAAGAAGTATGAATTCATAGAATAGAAAAACTTGAACACCTGGTCCTACACATATATAGAGCATAGAGCCCTCGTATTTAAACTACGTCTGATGGACATAGGAAAAAGGGACAGCCAGAAAACTTGACTGTGTCTGAAGGACTTAAAAACATAATTAATCACTCTGACTAGAAAAACACGTCTGAAGGACTTAAAATATAATTAGTCACTCTGAATATAAACAACACGTCTGAAGGACTTGAAAAACATAATTAGCCACCCTGACTAAAAACAACACGTCTGAAGGACTTGGAAAACATAATTAGTCACCCTGACTAAAAACAACACGTCTGAAGGACTTGGAAAACATTATTAGTCACCCTGACTAAAAACAACATGTCTGAAGGACTTGGAAAACATAATTATAACTACTGTCTGAAAGACACATCAAAACAATCTCTCCATTACTACAAACTATGTATGAAGGACATATCCATCAAAAGTATAACTACTGACACAATACTTAATGAATTAGAGTAGACTTCTTCTGCAACGTGGCGGAGAAACAGATGCCAGACACATCATGGCCATCAGTACTTGGTGGCGCTGGAGTAGAAGTTCTTTCTTCGACGATTAGTTACAATAAAATGCTATAATATGTGTCTCGAGTGTACTCATTATATACCCTGGATCTAGCTCGGAAAAGAACCCAGAGGATAGGATCTAAGGAAGGAAAATGGGGGTGGGGGAGGGGGGAAAGAGTTTCACGGAGATTCCGCATGGACAGTGGCGTTCTTTTGAAGGACTGATGATTTGAGGAAGATCGCCTTCCTTTTCAACCACATGTGTCGGAAAATGAAGACTGAGCAATGTCGGCGCTGCCAAAAAGGCCAGCCACGGCGTGATGATCGTATCCACTAACATCCAATCCATGTGAGTTGATATCTGCTTTAATATAATGGAATATATTAGTTTTAATTCTCTTCTTTTAATCCCTTTACTTAATATTTCCATTGACACGATTGTAGATGTCTTTTATATAGAAGACATGCTATAGTTTCAAAGTCAAAGCCTATAGTGGCAGCACTGTGTTGCCACCAGTATTTACCTCCATCTATGCCATTTAGTCGACATGTAGAAATAATCCAGTACGCAATGTATGTTTGCTGTGAAATTGTTTAATTAAAACAATGATTGTGCGGCGTCCGCAAGACAATAATTTTGATTTCATATCAATCTTCGTCACCATGAACCAGTGCCATCAGCTTACAAAATAAAAACATGGGTGTATAACATTGAAGCAACGGGTCCCATTCTTAAAAAGAAGACGTTGGGTTGAAACAGGTAAGTTAGAACACTAGAAAATATTTAAGCTTTCAGAGTTGCGATAATGCAAGGCCCAACACGTTGTGCGCAGTGACATACATTGTCCTTAAAATTTTCCCGCCACAGTTTGAGTAGAATATTGATTAAATATTTAAATAAACATCTGCATAAAATTCAAATAGTACAAACATTAGAGCCTAATGATATTTTAGGTGTAGAAACTTTCTGTCAACAAAGGTTTTCTAAAATGTAAGCAGATGCATTTTTTTATAACCTTTGGATGTCTAACGAAGCGCAATTTCACCGAAATGATTTTGCAAACCATCAAAAAATTTTTTAATGGGTTGAAGAAATTCCCTGTAAACTACACCAGAGACCTTTACAGAGTTATTAGGTTACAGTGTGCTGTGCTGTAACATTAATGGGGGTAATTGATCTGTATAATTTTTTAGGATAATAATGGCCCTATGGTTATTGTAACTTACGAACAATATGTAAACATGATTGAGACATTTTTGTCTGATGAACTGAAAATATTTCCTTTACACGAGTTCACTTATCTTCAACAAGATGGTGTATCATCTCATGCATCAATAATATTGATGGCCTTTGTACGAATTGTGTTTGGGAACTACGTCATCTCTAGGAATGATAAAATTTCTTGGCCTGCGAGGTCTCCTGATTGATACGTTTGTGATCTCTTATGGTGGAGACACCTAAAGAGCAAGGTGTTTTCTAATCGTCCTCGGACTATTAAGGAAATCAAAATAAGGATTCGTGAGAAAATCGACGGTATCTCTATTGAAATGTTGGGAGCTTCTACAGGAAACTTACGTGTGAGAATGCAGGAATGCCTGCCCAGAAGAAGCGACCATCTGCAGGATGTAATCTTCAAGAAGTATCTTTTTTCATATAACTCATAAATGGAATTCCTTTTGCCTTAATAAAAATATGTTTGCTTTGGAAAAAATATTATATTAATTATTATTATTATTATTATTATTGTTGATGTTTTATAATCTCCCGTTCTAGGCCGCCACCCTGTATTAGTTCAATAAAATACCCGTAGTTTATATATAAGATATTATAAATTTTGACAGTAAATAATATATTTTTAATCTCTAAAGTATAGCAAAATAAATTATTACAACATGTGTTTAATTTGACCTAGATATTATTTAAAAAAATAATATTATCTACGTACCCTTCACCTCAGAACACACAATGACATGATGAGGGCAGTCTCTAATGCATCAAATTGAGTTTTCGTTTGCCATTTCACTGTTTTCCCAGCGTGTATGGATTATGAAGGTTAGGTACCGCACATTCTTTGGGGTTGGGTGCAATTTCTTTCAGCCTAGAGGAGGAAAAATCTGAATAAGGAATCAAGTACACCGCTCAAGTGGTGGAATAAAATCTTTATCGCCACTTTTGACATTAAAGCTTGGGATATAATCGAACTCGACGCTCAGCAATTAACTTAGCTATTTAATAGTTTTGAAACCATCAAATAATTTAATAGTGACAGTTTGCACTCTAAAGTAGAGTTTGAATTTGTTGCAGCACACATTTTTATGAGTTATGAAACGTTATAGCGCGATTAAATCTTGTTTACAAATTTATTTGCAAACTTTATGAGATTGAATATGATTTCGTCATTCTTATAAATTCCATGATTTTAATATTACATAGTTATCTAGGAGTTTTCTAGGAATAATTTCAAATTTAATCATACATTAAGCTTTATCTAAGGGCATAGATATTACACAAATATGAAGCCAAAATAAAAATTACCCCGTTACTATTTTGATTTGATTGTTATATGAATTGATTTTTCTAATTGTGATGCGAAAATAAAAGGTTGATTAACAAGTGCAGAGATAAGTCGAAAGCAAATTAAAAAAATATTTTAGTCCAATTTTCTCATAAGATATGAGTTAATGCATACAAGTATGTTGAAAGCTATTAAAATAACAAAAAAATCTCACTTATTATGTAGTCAGATCTAGACATTACACAAAAAATCAAAACATTATTTTAAATAATAAAAAATTATAGAGTATGTAACATTTCACTCTAGAATAATTTTTTTTAATTTAATATCTGCAGTTATAAGACATCATTCAGCAATATAAATGGCAATTAATTTATTTTAATAGTTATTAAAATTTGCAGAATTATGTATATAATTACCGTTTTGAATGATATTATAACTTTATAACATCATTAACAGTTAGATTATATTTACTAAAAAATTAATATTTTAAAAACCATTAGAGTAGTTTTCTTTAAAAAGCTTATACATGAAAAAGCTATAGACTCGTCTAAGATGGATTTAGGTTAGTGTGAAATATATAGTGTGATATGTAAATTTGTCTTGTTGAATCTTAAAACAGCATTTCAATAGTCGTAGAAAAATATCACCTGTAAATTAGTGAAAGAATCCACAAATAAGTATTTTACCCTTACAATGCAATGAATGATTATCATCAAAGTAAACAGGAGGTAGTAGTTGCAAATCAAAGCTACAAACCATGCCACTGGCAAAATTTTGCTTACACAATATAAATATCATTTTTGTTATAATATCAAGGCTATAAGTTCTAATTTCTATTGGTAAATCACTGGCTGCATGGGCAGAAAGCAGTTGTGTTACATACTTATTAAGGTTCTAGTTAATGTTATAGATAAGCAAGTTACATTAAGCTTTATGAATATGCATTGGATCCATATTCTACGTATTTACCTTCACAATAAATTAATTGCCAAGGAGTCTCTTTAGACATTGGAATACTCTTGAAACAAAAGAAGATTTGACGATAGTTATCTACCTAGTAGAAATAAAGTGAAGTTAACGATAAGAAGTATGGTTTCCTGTAGCCCTATGCACAATTAATCCTACAGGTGAACTAATCTACAGCGAGCGAGAAGAATTCACAAAGAAATTAGAGTGCCAGCTCAGGTCACCGTGAGATGAAGTTTTAAAGTTATCGAATCGTTGACGCATCTTCAGTAAACAAACCCAGTCATGATTCATTTAAGGACTTGCCAAAATGCAGAATATGTCACCATACGATGAGGTCAAATATTCGAACCCAAATTTGGGTGGAAACGTGCATGAAATGAGAAAAACTCGCCTTTCCAACTGACGTGTTTGACAGACAGCATATATGAGAAAATACAGGTATATATTTCTGTATATTTAAAAGTTTTCTGCCTTAAGCATAAGGCGTCATTATCGCTATAAAATAGACTACCGATTATGTGGAATTTGGGGTTTTAATTCCGGTCAGGTGTACTGATGTCTTAATTAAAGGGTTTTCTTTTCTCCCTCCACGCAAATGCGGGTACACCACTTCAAATTCAACCTTATTCATCCAAAACACACAACATTAATGTGTAGGTTTGGGTATTATCCTAACGGGTAGTAAGACGTGGTGCTAAAAATAAATGTAAAATTTATTTTACGATAGTGTCAAACGTAAAGATTAAACAGGGTAGATTAAACACCAGGCTGTCATTGAAAAAGAGGATACAAACTACGATACTTAAACAAACAGTTCAACTACGTCAGAACATCAGTGTGACAAGAAAGTTTGAGAAACGTGTATATTCATTTCCTATTTTAAATTTATTATTTTCTTAAGGCCAATTGAGACCCATAAGATGATGGGTTATTCCATATTATATTATCTACATGAATTAATAGTTTCAATTTAAGTCATGACAACTGTTTGTAAGGATTAAAATAAAATAGTATATTTAAAGTAATTATAAAACTCGTACAACTATAATCTGACCACTTGTATGAACTGATGCCTGGCAAGTAGGCAGAGGGTCATGGACAAAGTAATTTGAGTGTGTTACTAAAATGTAGCCTCTATTTGTGATCAAGATGTAATTTAAGAAAAATTATATGGAATATTACCCTTATTTTGGTATGAATTCAGAATTAACTTATTGGTCCAGATTGAAGAGGCAATTCGAAAGCGCTATTTTTCATGTACAAATTGAGCTCAATCAATTTAATTAAAATTTATTTTAAATGAGAAGAATGTATTACTATATATCTTCTTATGAGTAGTACTACTTATTGTGAGTGCTATAAGACATTTGTACAGTTGAAAACTACAAGCAGATAATTCTCTGATATCGCGTTTAGACGCTAGCCGCAAAAAATCTACGGTTTGTTCAGCATTGTGTGTATAAAACAAACGCTGTTTTTGAAGAAGTCATTTAGAACATGTAATAATTTTAACGATAGTTGATTGGCTCTCAGAATCTCAAGACAGACCTGGGTTTGATCACTTAAGTGCCATTTTAATGGCTCCTATAGCTAATCGAATACGAATCGTCAGAGAAAATGAATATGATAATCTCGAGTAGTACGTCATAAACTCGAAATGTCCTAGTCATTTATAAGATTGATATCCAAAGTAGTTATTATAGAAATGGATTGATGTATACGTATATCTTATTATTTTATTATTTATAAAGTACTATGATATTTTGATATTTCATTTATGAATATATTTGGAAAATATTTATTTAAGTTGGAACTTAAAACAGCTATTTATTATTATAATGATTATACGTTGTCTTAATACAAAACTAATGTATAGTATCCACCTCTATTATTAATGGCTGTAACCATATTCTCAGTACCTTGCCAACGAATATTTTGGATCTTGACTGTTTATTGAAACTTTGCCCAGTGACTGCAATTGCCGTACCAATTTATATAAACGGAGCAGATTTCAATTTAAAAATATAGGTCAATCTCTCTATTAAATACTTCCTCTAAAGTATTCTACATAGGAAAATAATACATAAGCATACTTTTCACTAATTAAAAAGCAAACTCGTATAAGCAATACTTTTTGTAATCAATAACTTTACTTTATCCAATCCAGAATGGTTTCCGAATCATTCTCTCAATCAAGTCAAGTGTGTTTGATTTATTTTGATCAAAGTGTAGTTTTTTATTTATGTCAGCAAAGAAGTACTCTACGAAAACTTAGCCTTTATGACATTTATATCTTATATATATAAACTAGTTTACCAGATACTTTGAAAATGGAGACTGTTATAATAAACATAATTCTATCTTAGAACCTCCAACTCTTTCTTAGAACCCTGATAGCTGAATTCTTCAATATTAGGCCCACTTATTTTCAATGAGTTTATTGATAATATATATAAATATTATATCTCTTGTAAATATTTGATTCTTGACGATGATCTCAAAAATTCAAAATATCGTTTCACTTATTGATTGTATACAAGACCAATATCATATATTTATTGAATATTTTATTGCTCAATGTGGTCTATACATAACCAAATAGATATCCTTCACTAGTAAAACCATCCCTGTTTCCTTCAGCTATAAATTAGATAGTAATATTGAGTACGAGCCATTTATATTGATGATTTAGGGATTCTATTTGACCATAAAGTCTACTTTCCCTACCATGTTTTCCCAATAGCTTCTCATTCAATGAAATTAACTTTTTCTATTAATTAGATTACTTCCTCTTTAAAGTTGGCTGTATATTTAATTCTGTATTACCAAATATCGTATCTTGGTTTACTATGCTTTTAACAATGATAGTAATTTATTATCTATAGATATGTTTTCTTGTTTACTATATTTTATTTAAGTATGTCACTCTTTTATTAATGTTAATAACTGTTCTACATTTTCATGATGTTATAATCGCCTTTTTATATTTTATATTTGTTGTTAAATTCAGTTACAATATTCTTTCCTTACGTGTTTATACATGTATATTTTATATTCGAATCCATATTGTTCAGTGCTTGTATTCTGTAGGTATTCTGACTATTGGTCAAAACTATAATGAGGATATTGAAATTATTACTGTTAGGCATTATGAAAACAAGCTTTTGTACATACTTATAAATGTCACATTTCTCTGAGACAAGTAAAATAAACTATGATTTGTTTGTGACAAGAATCTTCAAGAAACACTTGTTCCAAAATAACTTAAATTGTTCAGACGGTATGTTGCGTTGTTTACGACCTACAATGCCTGTCTTACTGCGAAGTTAACGTCGATGTGACGTAACGACCTGGTGAACTCAATATTCTACCCTTCTTCTACCAACTTGTTCGGAAGTTCAGGGAAGGTTCTAGACTTTGCAGGTGCCTCCTTGATTCTTCCCTCACAATCTTGAGGCATTTAGTGTATTCGATGGAACGAAATAAAGGCTATGAACTGCGAACTGATGTAGCCAAGGGTTGAGTTCAAATTAGTGCATAGCTATTACCTCCACATTATAATATTTAGTCTTGTCAATGATTCCCATCCAACCCGTCCTGGGTCCATTTACTGAATTCATGTGGAAATATTATGTTTTAATATGGTATATATTAGTGTTTTAGAAACATACCAAACCCTCATGACAACTAACTATAAGGTCACAGCCACATACTTGGGTAAGTTTTATAAGCACAGCCTGCACATTTTAATTAAAAATTTCACGCTTGGTATGAACTACAAAATGTTTGTTATTTTCTTAATTTTATCTTTGAGTTGTGCCTATAGTTCATTTCTATTGATTCAGAAGAATATGATTTAGATATAAATGGAAGAGTAAATGTTTATGTGACTCACACAAATCTTGGAGATCACATATCAGAGATTAAATTATCTCTTATACTAGAATTTAAACAATATTATCTTGTAAATATTTAAAAGTTATAACACATTTTTTTTTGGACTTTATCTGGTCGTTTGTAAAATTAAGTGCAAATGTCTAAACAATTCATTAGTTATGAACCTAACCAACTCATAACAAGCGATTGATCATTAGCCAATAAATCTTGCAGTGTAATAGAGTCAGCATAATTATAAGATACCCTATATTATAATATTTACATTTGTAGTATTATGAGACTTGCTCTTTGTATTAAAATATAATATATGAATGCATGTTTCACTGACTTTTATGAGGGAACTTATGATTTATTTGATTAAAAAAACCTAAGGATTTTACTATTGTCCTATTTTATAATTATACGAGAAACCATCGTATCTGCACCGCTATCTTAATTTCAAACGACACTACACTATTTTATACCACCCCTTGTAATAAACTAGCTTTACGAGTTTTGTAATAAAGTTTTACGTAATCCCTGTTCTACGTTTCGATACTCTTCTTTGGGTGACATCTATGGTGAGGGATGCAGAACGTGAACATAAACAGCTGTATCAATTATGTGGACCTTGGGCCACCAGTGAGTTCATGTGAATTGAAATATATTTGACAGATGTTGGTGTTAGGTGTGTTGGACTAGATTAATTGTTTTAATTTTGTTTAGGTAAATTAAGGAGCATTAAGTGGGATGGACTAGATTTTAATTTTTGTTTAGTTAAGTTAATTTGTGTTAAATATTTTGGATTATATTAAGTCTACTAATGTTGACTATCTACTAAAAGGAGCGTCAAGTGTGTTGGTCTGGATCAAGTGTTTTAATTGTTTCGTTTAGCTAGGTTATTTGGTGTTAAGTTTAAGAGAGTTAATTTTAATTATTTTCATCTGTTAGGTTTAGGCTAGGAGCAACGTAAGTTTCCTGTTATCAACTAATCGTGTTCCTATGAAAATCAGGCTAGAGCTGAAATTTTTTGGATAATATCACGACAAAGGATAATTTATTTTGTTTAATAACCAACTAGTAAAATTAAACAACGTAAATATTTTAAAAAAACGAAATAAATATGCATCGAATAAAGGCACATTCTTACTAATTGCATAAAATTATAATACCTTTTAAGGCCTTAATATTTAAATTCGAGAATATTTTCTTTTTTATTAAAATAATCATTTGAATAACTTAATAAAATTATACTATACATAACATACCAACCTTTAAATTTATGCATATAATATATGTATATTTAATTATTTATTATAAATAAAATACAATTTATAACTAGACAATGATGAGAATATATAAATATGTGTATATTTACTATGTTAAAATTTCATATGTTAAATATATGTAGGCCTACAAATGTTAAGTATATACATATTTATAAATATTTAATGCATACATGTTTATTTATATTAAACATATGCGTATTAATTTATGCTAAACATATTTATATAATAAATATAATTTCTTATTAAAATATATATTTGTTTGAATGTATATATACATTTTTCATATATAAGAAAGAATATGAATTTATTTATAACTTAATAATATACATGTATAAAAAATTGTATACTTATTTTTAATTTTGTAAATATTTTATTGATTTATCAACAAGTCTGTCGTTGACCTCGGTTGTCTTAGGGTTAATTACTCGCGTCAGAACCCAATAGTGGGTTCGAGCTCAACTGTGGTCGAAGGATTTTTTCCTTGGACGATAAAAATACGTAGCACAACTTCCTTTGGAGAGTAAGTAAAGCCATCAGTCCTATTTCGATTGTGGCATGTAAAAGAATCATGAAAGGTATCTGAAAATACCTCTCCTGGAAAAATTGGTTGGCCAGTACGCTCTCGCTCATAGAAAATCAATTGTGCTGATATAATCGTTTGGTTAAGAAAGTTCGCGTTAAATACCTTGAATAAAAAATAAAGAAATTGGTATTCAAACCAAAGTTTCTTAGTGTTTAAAGAACAAATGTGTATCCACAATACTTTACTGGCCATCCACCACTTTGTATCTACATTGCCTAAAAGGGAATGAATATTGTTACAAAGATATCCCTAGTAGTTGTTAGTGTAGAAAATTAATTATATTTATGGTTAAACCTGGCTTGTTTATATAAAATGAAAAATAGTTGTATAAATTACTAAGCTATTAGTTGAAGCAATCCACGTTATCGGTAAAATATACCACCTATCATGATCGAGAAAAAAATGCGTACATCAGGCTGGACGTGTAAAGTAGAATACAAAATAAAGTATCTATTCAATTCTAATAATGAAACCAATAGATTATACATTCCACACTTTTTTACAATAATTCACGAGTGTGTATTGCTTTTCAATATAAAAAACCTATTTTATACGATATGTTAAACATGATTTAAAGTCAATTTATAACTTTTTTTTATAGATAATATTTATTTTTCAAAATATTTGGTGTTATTTTTAAAACTAAGCTTCGCATTACTAAAAATAACAATGGTAATCAATATAGGATCATTTCGTTGCCTACACATTGATTCACAAACTATATGTTTATAAACACTAGCTTGGAAACAATAGCCATTATCGTCCACTGAGTGGAAAATCACAGTAGCCCCATAAAACACATAGTGTTAGTTGAGTAATTTATTAAATAAAAAGATAAAAATTACATTCTCAATTTGGTCTGAATATCAATCAGCCGCTGAACAATAAACCGCAAAATAATTACTATAGCACCCGCTTTCGTTGTCGAATGGTCTAAATCTAAAGCCTCACTCTCACCATAGACTGGACTTGCTTAAGACGGGTGATACGTGGGTTCATATTCCTATTGGGTGTACTGAGCATGTTTTAAAAAATGCACTTTCCCTTTTCGCAAAAGTGGCTACACTTCCTATAGATTTAGCTTAACTCATCCCAAAAATACTAGCGTAATCAATGCATATGCGTATAGCTCGAAAGGGATGTCAAAAATATCTAGCCAAACCTACCAACCTAATCAATTCCACACCATTATTGTAATTTAATGTGTATACCCTTGACGATTGGTAAGAAACGTATAAAAATAAATGGTACAGTGCACCGCGCTCCCTCTTTTATCTTAAAATATACATTCATTAAACACTCGTAAGATCTGTGAAACGAAATAGTATGTATGTACGGTGTTGTAGAAACATTACAGCCAAGATCATAAATTAAATAATATACATTCTTACTTACTTACTCTATGACATTAGGGACTAGGAACATTGTTGCAAAAAAATTAGAAAAGAGAAGTATCTCTGTCCATCAGAGTGCATACGAATCAAATTCATTTTTAAAGACCTGAATTAAAAATTATAAATCTAGTAGGAATGTGCGAAGTCCACTTTTTCAATTCGATGTGAGCTCAAACCAAATATAATGAAATATTCTCCAAGCCAAATCGAAGTTCGAAATACTTTTTTTGTGTTTTTACGCTTAAAAAAATATAAATTTTTGTTATTGAAACTACTTTATGCAGTAAAATCCCTTGGAAAATGTATTATTATACAATTGAAGACCTGAGAATTATAAGTGGGCTTAGACCAAGCAGTTAATAGGAGCGCTGCTTTCAGATAGAATTATAAGTGGGCTCAGACCAAGCAGTCAATAGGAGCGCTGCTTTCAGTTAGAATTATAAGTGAGCTCAGAAACTGTTGGTTTGATAAAAATATCTTTCAAATAAAAGAGTCTAGTATTTTATAGTACTACAACGTTACAATGATAAGTAAATTCGTATTTCAAATAGTTGCGTATAAATGATGAAAATTGGAAAATTTCCCCAGTGTAAGGAACCCTCAAATAATTCATTTTCATGAGAAAATGAGAGTTGCCATCTTGTTTATAGTAACAAACAGTTTCTAGACATAAAATGTAATTAATATCGTTTTAGCTAATTCCGAGAAAATTGATTTTTTCTCATTTTTTCCTTCAATAAACTACCCTTAAATTTAGGGTTAGATAACCAATTCCAAAAACACTCGGTGGGAGCTTATGAAAAGCCTCGATATCAAGTTTTAGCCCAATCGGTAATATAGTTTCGGCTCTAGCCAGAGGTACAAACAGAGACAGACAGACGGCATGGCGAAAACCAATTTTGGTTCCAGGCGGTCATGAAACGTCAATATTTATCAAAATCTCGAGTTGGATTTTTTTTTACGATAACAATACTTTTTCTACGAGGTGTCGAGGGAAAATAAAAATAAAAAGAGATAAATACGGTTGATAACACGATAAAAGTTTATATTACTTCTTTGAATTTTATAAACATATATAGCTTTCTCCTCCCATACATGACTTTTATTTAAGGTTTTAAATCTAATAAGTTTTTACAAAATTATTGTTTATATAACACAACCCGTAATAAAATAAAAATGTCGTTCTATAAAAAGTATTCAAAGCATAACTAGTATTAATAAATTATAAATATGCAAATAGGTATTTAATAAAATATACATTGATGCAATAATAAATGATCTTCTAAGAATTTAAATTCTAGTTTTGTGCTGCTTCTAGTACATATTGTGTAGATTTATATGTTATGCATGTATTTTAAATGTTACAAAAATATTTGATTCATTAATTCCTTCATGATGAGAACTGTTGAGTTCTGAAGAGTTGGAGGTTTTGCCCTTCAATTGCTCTGTCACTATATTGTTAGTTAGTGATTATTTTACTAGAGTTAAAATGTATTTTGTATTGATCAAACAGCACGTTCCAAGGACAATTTTCCCTTTGTAACGGGGAATCATCAATGATTTTATTAACACAGTTAATACATTTCATTAGTAAATAATATTCATAATATAAAAATAGATTTTTTTTTAATATTCAATGAATACAAAAATTAGATATATGTCCCTATGCATATCTATTTAAGCTTCAATGCGGTATTTCTAAGATCCATTTGACGTGGAAAAAGTAATAACAAAATCATTTTCTACAGATTTTTGGGACCTTAATATATATAATCTGTTACTATATGAGTTATAAAGAAACAAAAAATAATCAACTTATTATTCAATATATTTATAGGACTGTTTTTGTCCACCTTCTCAAGGAAAACACACAACTAGTTCAGTTTAGAATGGCGCCATAACACCATGGATCAGAGAAAAGGGTTTCCGCATTAAAGTTTAAGTAGGAAGTGAGCTTAAGTGCCATAAAACAATAGTGTGTCTATTCACTTGTTTAGTAGTAAAAGGTCTGAGCTGCCAAAATGGTTGCTGCCGCCTCAAATACTATCCAAAGATGGCATAATAAACAACAGAGAAAGGTCATTAACGTATAGAATATCTACGTTGGGTACTGATATTTTGGAAGGTTGGGACATTATCCAACCTAAAATAACTGGTTGGTGGGGGGTGGTTTAGAAAACCTTTATCTCTGAGTTTAGGGATTAATAACTATCGTTTTGACTGAAAGTGGATATTACATCTTGTGATTTCCCAACCTCTGGTGAATAAATGTTGGTTCGTTGCTTTATAATCCAGTCCCCTCATGATGTATCCTTATCTTAAAGCATTTTAAGTTGTTTATTTTTCAGTGTCTTAATAGCCTTTCGGGCTATACGCATGTGCATTAATTACGTTAATGGAGTAGGAAAGAGAAAGGTAAAATTTAAGATGAGCCCTACTTGCATTTGCGTGAATGGGAAACCATTAAAAAAACATCATTGCAACCTACTTGGTTTCAAGCTACAATATCCAAGTTACCAGTAAGCCAGTCCAACAGGAGAGTGATTCGTTAGAACATGCGACCACCGATTCAAGTAGTTTTTAAGTTGAAGACATCACTGAAACCAGTATTTACTATTGGTTAGTCATTTTAATATTATTATTATCACAGATTAATAATAATATATATCTACAAAGCGGCAATATATAGTAAATGATTAACAATAATAATTACCGAACCAGCCGCATCAGTTGGTAGTTAGGCTATAGCATCAACCTCGTCTGGTTTTGTTTAATTCTGATGAGAAGGTTCGAGTCGAAGTAGGCTTACTATTCGGTTTTTTGCTATATGATTTTCACTTTTCCCTCCACGCAACTGTGGGTGTATTTCATATAATCTTATACCTTTTTCATCCCTACCTCCTTAGTTTAGATATGCGGATATCTTAATTATTAGTAAGTTAAAACCAGTACATAAAAAGTATATACTAAATACAGTATTTCAACACCAGTTTGGAACCTTAGCTCGGTCGTTTAACGTCTGCCTATTGAATTAAGGGACAAGGGCTTGGTTCTTGGAATGGTCGAAAAATTTATCATCGGCGAAATTGAAACATTTTCTTTCACAATAACGAATTAAGGGCTGGAGGACTGTGTAATGTGTTGATTCTAGAATAAAGTTTATTTGTATGTCTGGATCATTCACAAGTTGTGATTAATACACGTCTTCTCAGAAGAGAAGAAAGAGTTTGGCAATCAGATAGATCTGTGCCGGGACCGAGGTTTGAGCCCCGGACCGCCAGCACAGAAGTTCGACACCTTACCCCTAGACCGCCAGGTCACCAATATTAATACTAATAAAAATAGTATAAAACTTATAAGTTCAAACAAAATTAGAATTATTTATATGTGATGTTGTTTAAGGACTCTAAAGTTCCGAGAAAGAATTCCAAAACTCAGTTGAGCTTAACTGTTGTGACTAAAGGTGATTATGTGACGTGTAACATGAAGAAAGTGTGTAAAAAGTAAAAATTGGTCCCCACTGAAGTAATTATTTTGTAATTACGCCTCTACGAGGATAAGAGCGCAGGTGGTTGTGGGCTGTGACACTTTATAATAGCATGTCATGTAAGTTCAATCTTAATAGTTGGCTATAGCTATGGGAAGGGCAGCCTTGCCAACCACATCATTAAAGCAACATACAAATTAAATGGCACTTGGGCTATAATTGAGATTTGCCAAGATATAAATAAAAATGGCATCGAGGAAAATTCTGGTGTCAACTACAATCAAGCGTTTTAGTTGGAGTTGGTTTCATTATTTCCAGCATCTAGATCTCATTCTACCTAGCAGAGCTGATCTTCTAAATTAGCATAGTAGCCATTTGACTGCACATGAAATGAGGAAAGTTATTGAATGAGGTAAATTCTCATGTTTCCATCTGGCAGAACATGAATTTTCCTTGACTAAGTGGGGCTGATTGATTAAAGGTCGTATGGTTTACGTTAACTTGAAATTAAAGGAGAGTTTCCATCTTAATATATAACAAACACTGGGTTATATTTTGGATGACAAAGCTCTCTTTAGTTTAGTTGAGAGGGGCTATAGGTGGTGATATCAATACTATTAACCATCCCATTTAAGTGATTAAAGTCAACGAGGAAAATCAAGTTCAATTTGGGTAAGTTCTAATGAATGCATTATTTATAATATTAGTCTCGTCTTGTTGAATCTGTAATAAAAGTAAACTGGCTAAATCTCGGTATTTAGTAATAAAGCTAGGATCTTAAGTTAATTTAGTTTGTTTGTAATTAACTGATATACCGGTTCAAGAGCATGTTAATATATATGTATCTTCTTTTAAATATAATGATTTATTTATATTATGTCAATTTATATATTTCTCTCTCTCTCTTTCTCTCTCTAAATATATATATGCCACTACTTTATGCAACATATCACGACAAATGACAATCAGGTAATAAATTTGAATGCATCATAAAATGATTTAAACAAATTTTTAAACTTAAAATAACTGAGCTTTCTATTTAAAATTGTAAATTTAAAATTTTGGTTCGAATATAATTATTTCATGTTTTAAAAATAAAAAGTTGAATATTTTTATGATTAAAATATGTGTCTTTATATCATATTTTAAACACACAAATAGTTTGAGTATACAATAAGCCTACATACCATTTTTATATATCCTATTATAATCTTCTAATGCTAATCAGACTTGTGATGTAAATAAACTAGGTAGAATAAAATTATATGGTTAAAAATAATATTTAAACGAATCTAAACTTGGATATCAATGTTAAATTAACTATTATACATTAGGCTAAATTTTATAATATATTCAAATACAAAATTACATCTCGCAAGCTTCGCTAGTCAAGCAAAGTTAATTGTACAAGCGTATTCTTTCTTCATTAATTACACTACTTAAAAATTGGTTAAATGGCTTTTTTTTTAAATATAACAAAACAACTCTAAGGCAAAAAAGTTTTATTAAAGTCAAATGTCATTACTGTTAAGAAAAGTACCTTTTTATTACGACCTAGCTATATGTGTGTGTGGGTAATAAAACTTAATAGATCTCTTAAACATTGTTCATAATAATTTCTTTCTAGGAAATGGGTGAAAAACTGAACAATGGCATCGTCTGAGTAAAGTGTTTAATAAAAGTGATTATTCTAATTGCTTCATTTTTTTACTTTCGCACTCCTAGGTAAAAGTGGATGAGGATTTAATTTGACCGAAGAAAATTTTGACATTTACAATTTAACTGAATACTATTTTATATTAATTTCAAGAGTACTAAAGTTGACTGTGGACTCTAGAGCAGGAGTGCCAACTAGATTACCTTTGGGAGCCGCAAATCCGAAGTGGAAATAGTCATCCACTTATCGAGTTCCGGAAGCAGGTTCAAGAGCAAAAATATCCCAATATTAAAAAACTGTTCTCAGAAATTCCTCTTAATTTTTTGCACGTCATATTGTGTAGATCGTTGAATTCAATAATGAAATCTAAGTATCGGTCCATTTTGGGAAAGGAAAATGTTTATAAACTAATGCGAAACTGCCTTGAGAAGTCACCAGCCAAGCTTTATATTGCTCACTGCTAAGAGGAGAACCTTTAAACCCTCAACAAGCAAATCAAAGATGTAAAGATAACCTGAGAAATATTGGTTAGTGAGAATAAGTACAGTGAGAAGTTGGATAAAATTATTCTCTTCATCTTCTTAAAATTGATTTTGTAACTGTGCATTAAACTTATTTTAACCTTTGTATTTTTTAGAATTTTTCAAAATAAATATTAGAAGATAAATATTTATAGCGTGCCTCAACTCAAAAAATAAATTTCCCAATGGCTTGATAATATTTATCTCTTTGGTGGTATTCTCAAAATGGGGACGCGTACCCTTGACTATATGAGACATATTTGATAGTGGCGGGTAATTGTTTTGCTACAAGTGTACCTAATTTTTCTCCAATATAATAAAACATTTTTCAAACAAGTCTAGAACTCTCACTAGGCCAGCATTTGATATATTCTAATTAAAAAAATCAATCTGGTATTCTTATTAACACTCTTTGTCATATATGTAAAATGTATAACTTGTAATGCTTGATTACATATTTTGATAAAATTAGTACATTTTCTTTCCAAGTTTTCTAGTTAGCATAAAACATACACTAGTACAACTATGGATATATTTTAACTATTTTTTATATTTTAACAAATATTATATATTGGAATACTGGGGATAAGTATTTACGAATGAGGGGCTACTAAACCAAAATAAATGATGCTACACAATCTCACCAATTTTCTCATTTTTTGTATTATATCTTCGAAGAAAATTTTCAAAAATAGGCTTTAACTCAACTATCCAATATTAAGATTTCTTAATAAAACAAACACATAATTTTGTTAAACACAATAATCACGCTTTTTATAAAATTATTTTAAAAATTGATAATATATTCTTTTTTAAATTAGAATTTTAAGAAATTAATAATTTAAGCTATTTTAAAATTATTTGTTATTTGTAAGAATTAAAAGTATATTTATTAATCAAGAAAAGTACTCACAGATTCGTATTTTGAATTCAACCAATTTTTACCAAATTATTAGAGCTGTATTCTAAAAAAAATCAAATTTTACCTAAATCAGCCATCAATTGACCACTATTAAATTGTTTTTAAAAAGGCTACAAAACTTTTTATAGTACAAACAACAGGTAACTATTTTGAACAAAATCAAACCAAAGTTTTTAAATATTCAAATTAAAAAAAAATCTTCGAATCTCCCCCTCAAAAATAACTATACACTCCATTTGTCACTTTGTTGTTAAACACTCACCAGATATACATAATAAGCAATATTGTTAAGGTGATTTTCAAAATTATTATATTTTTAAAAAAAATCACTCATCATTAAACGATCTACCCCAGTAACAAGTATACCTGTTATTTTTCATGTCAAACACTCCCACGATACCCAGTTGGTCCCAAATCTTTAGAGCCATTTGTAAAATATTTCAAGTTTAGAAAAATCTAACATCAATAACATACCCATAAATGTGTTTTTACTCCAAAAACAAGTAAACAGTTGTTCATTATATAAAACACTAGCGCCATTTGGAACTAAATCGTTACAGCCATTTGAAAAATATTTCAGGTTTTTGAAAAATCTGTCTTCCATAAACTACCCTTCAACACATTTATACCCAAAAAACATTTATATAATACTATTTTACATGTCAATCAAATTCTAGATATTCATTTTAGATAAATGCTAAAGCGATTTTCAAAAAATGAGGAATTAAAAAAAATTACTCATTAGTAAACTATCCTTAATTGAAGGGTTATGATAAAAACACACAATATTTGATTCCTTCTTCTTCCAAAGTTTCTCTTTCCCTCAACCTTTCCTTCCATGACGCCGTGCAGAAGCTAATTTCTTCTAGGGATCCAGTTTGCTTTGTACCGAAGAATCACATCTAAAATGGTTCTCTTTTCAGCCACTCTTCTTGGGACTTCTTCATTCGTCACCCTGTCTGTCCACCTGATTTCTCTAGTCATATCCAGAACCACATTTCAAAGCCCTCCAAGTTTGTATTTTCCATCTTCCTAAGTGTCCCACGTTTCTGCTCCATACATAGTAATGATTTAAACATAGAATTTAATTATTTTCCTCCTCACTTTCAAACAAAACTTCCTGGTCAGCAATAATCTCTTCTTGTTGAAAGCTTCCTTGGCCATGGTGATCGTCGACCTAATTTCCTTTGTGCAATAGGCATCCTTTGTCAGCAGACTTCTCAATTACTTGAACTGATCTATGTTTTCTAACTCCTGGTTTCCATTTTTGAATTCTAAATGTAGATCTCCATGACATATCTTCTCTTTATCTCCACCAGCTGGGCCATCATTTCCTGCAACCCTTGTTTATTTTTGGCCAACTTATTCTAGAGCATATATGTATTTTATTGTGTTGATGACGTGTCCTCCTATTCTCACTAGCTGTCCCAGGTACAGGTTTCCAATCAAACTTCCGTCCCTCCAGTTGATGCCGATATTATTGGATATGCCCATGAGTTTCTTCCATTTCACTCTATCTAACGCCTTTTGCCAGTAGATGAAATCAATGTAGACAATTTCTTTGACTTTGAGCACTATCTCTGAAATTATTCTCACTATCCCCATGGAATATCTCTTTCCTTTTACTTTTCTGAATCCAAATTTGTCTTCTTCCATTACACTTTCTATTTTCTGTTCTAGTCACCTGTTAAGTATTCTTGGCACGATCTTCCCCACATGAGAGCTGAGTCTGATTGTCTTGTGGTCACTGCAATTCTTGGCTTGTGTCTTTTTAATCACTATCTAATATAAAAAACTATATTTTAGCCAAAATATAGGAGTCCATATTTTTAAGCTAATTTTCTTAATATTTATGTAAATATAATTATTTATTATACTTAATTTTTACTTTAAGCACTTTTCCAATTAGGAGTACTTTCTGTAAATGACCATTGCTTTTCAAGATTCATAACAATTCAAAGCTTGTGTAAAATGACTGTATTGCATTGAGGGCAACATTTTATTTTTATTGCTAAATAAATTATTATTTGGTTTCTATTTATATATTAATTTAAATTATTGTTAAATAAAGGAGAATATATTAAATATACTGTGTATTTTCTTTTTAAGCTTAGCCATAGGGAATAGAAAACCCTTTCAATTATATTATTAGTTCGTTTACAAATGGGAGAAAAATGAAAATCTCTACACTTTGGTTCAAGCCAAATTGTTTATGCAATGTAACTATTCCTTTACTCTGGAAGGTAGCAAGCTTACCTGGCAATATTCCACTATGGGATAGCATAACTATAGGGTCATAGATTAATAATTCAAAGTAAGACTACTAACTTTCAGGGTAAACGAAATATAGAGACAAATTAAATCATAATAGTTTTAGTATAACAGCACAGTTAAATATAAATTAGCTTTTTATCCTGCATCAATAAGCCAGAAGTAATAAAAACGAAATGACAGAGTTAAGAAACTTAATTTTAACTGGACCTAGTATTGCTTTAAAATGTAGATATATGTTACAAACAGGATTATTATAATTTACATGGATTTATTCGCTCTATTGTTTAAAAATGGGAATATTTACTCAAAACTCGTAATATATGTGAAACAAAATAATATACACTAGCAAATCCAAGCATAAATTGCACTATACCTATATAAAACAATTTTTTAGTCAACGTTTTGAATTTTATAATCTTATTTTTTTAAAATTAATGTCCTCGTTTTTATGTTTGCACCAATAAAAAAGATCAATTTTGGGTCCACAAGGGTCAATAGTTCGTATTAAAATTTAGACTTCCTGGTTAAAATTTTGGACATGTTATTAGGTGTTGCACATCTTCAGGTCATCGCATTGATATTATATTCCTCATTTATAAATTTTTAACATTAAAAAATTTAAATATTGACTATTGAGTCAAAAATGGAGATAGATCATTATTGTACAAACATTTCTCCTGAGAGGTTTAAGGAAAAATAACATAGAATTTGGAGATATCTGCTTATATTTAATTACTCTGTGGCATTGTAGAAATATTGCGTTGAAACTTAATTAGTATCTCTTTACGACTAAAGCTCACAAAATTGTATTCATATATTTGCCAATATCTCAGAAATTGTTGGTTTTATAAAAATAGATTTCATTTAAAAGGTTTTAATTTTTAGTGGCACAACAATTTTTCAATGATAAATTATTTAGTATCTCAAATAGTTGCGGAGATACGTAAATTTCCGTTTCTGTAAAGTACCCTGAAGGTCATGTTCATGGGAAAATGAGAATAGCCAGTTTGTGTAGCTTGAAAGTTATTGGTTTTATAAATATATGTTTCGGATAAAATATTTGTATTATAAATAGATCTACATATTTACAAATATAAATAATTTCATATCTCAAATAGTTTCGGATATATGATTAAAAAAAAAGAATTTACCCATCATACCGGAGCACTTAAAGTAATTTTTCTGAAATATTGAGAGTAGCCATATTGTTTGGAATATTTATAAATATATAAAAAGGAAGTTTAATTATATCGTTACAGCCAATTTTGAGAAATTCTACTTTTTTTCTTTTTTCACATTTTCTTTTTTTACCCTTAATTTTAGGGTCATATATCCAATTCCAAAAACCCCTCGGGGCAAACTTATAGAAACCCTGAATACCAATTTTAGCCCTATCGTTAAAATAGTTTAGGCTCTAGTTGGAGGTACAGACAGACAGACAGACAGAGGGACGGAAATTCAAAAACCACTTTTTCGGATTCGGGGGCTCATGAAACTTCGAGATTCATCAAAATCTTGAGTTCGATTTTTTTGACGATCACAATACTTTCTCTACCTGTAAGATAGCGATAAAGTAAAAAACTTACAATGGTAGTATAGTACTTAAACTCACAAGAAACTTGGCAAGGTGGTGAAGGGACTTCCAATTTTATTCAGAAAAATAACAAACTGGAAAATTTAGAAATGGAAATATGGACATTTTGGGGGTATTAAAGGGTTTATATACAGAAAAAGCCTTGTAGCCAAGGTATATGATTGTAATATAGCAGGATAGCTAATAATCAGACAGGTCCTAATTTTTGAGATTTTAAAGTTGGCGTTGGTGGAGGGGGTTTCAAAACTTTCAAAATTAATGGAGATAAAATTAAAATGGTGGTATAAAACTTATTCTTGACAGGAAGATTAGAGGGCTGCCCCAAATAACCAAAAATGTCTGATAATTTAAACTTAAAATGGGACTCTTGAAAAGGGGAGCGGATGGTATTATCTTGTCTTATAGTGTATATATTATATAAATTGAAGAGTTTGTCTACTATCTTTTGCATTGGACGCGCGGTATCTACTTCATACAGAGGTCAGAGGTCTGCAATTTAAAAATCAGTTGACCCTGTGCACGAACACTTGCATTTCAAAGCAGGAATTTTATTATTTGATATTTACCCTTTTAATCTAGTTTACCTGCTTTAATCTTTATACTTAACCTTTCATCCCTTTTTTTAAAAAATTGATTAGATTTTTACTTTTTACCCTATTTACCTTCTAAGCCCTTTTTGCGATTGATACACCCTTTTAACCTTTTCACGCTTTCAACCAGAATATATTTTTACTGAACTTTGCCAGGCAATTAATGTAAAAATGTGTAAAAGTGCAACAAATGTCAGAAAGTCTAAAAATGGTATGGAGGGTAGTAAATAAATCTAACCAAAAAGGACAATAAGACCAAAAATACAAAAGTGTAAAAAGGCCAAAAAGGACCAAAATATCTAAACTGTAAAAAAAGAACCAAGCAAACACTAGAGAAAAATTGTAATAAGGGAAAAAAATGTTTAAAATGTTTAAAAGAGCAAAAATTAAGTCGAACGAAAAAGGGTATAATGGGTTAAGAGGGGTCAAATATATAAAACTGTTAAAAAGTAACAAGTGGCCAAGAGGCCTAAAAGAAGAAATGTCAGCTTTTAAAACATGTTTTGTTTACATCTATATTTTGACAATGTTGTAATAGTCAACATACTTTTGCGTTTTGTATTATAAATTAAAATCATAAAAAAAATATTATTTAAAAGTAATTAAGATTTCGTTACTTTTACCTGTAGTTAATTTTATGTACTGAAAATAACAAAGCTAATATAAATTTTCCCCGTGCAAAGAACGGGTGCAACATAAATAAAACTACAGTACTTAGTACTGGTTTTGGAATCTCATCAAAACAAAATGATAACACTAGATCTGATAAATGTAGTGTTCAATATGCAATAGGGCTGTAACATTAAATTTAAGTGGAAATGTTTAAAAATCTAACTTAAATCATTCATTGAAGAGTTGACTTGAAATTATTAGATAGATAAATAGAAAGATAGATAGATAGATAGAGAGCAGATAGCTAAAATATTATTACTGTATATTCACCCAATACTTTTAAAAAAACGGATCAGTAGAGACTTTTGCCTTAGTTTATGTTTCTTACACTTTAGAACACTAGCTATTTAAATGGTATTTTCAAGGTCAAATAAGAGCACGAAACTTAATATGCCATGAGCAATATTGTATTTTAATTACCTAATGGATGTCATGTCAAAGTTCAAGTCCTCCAGGTCGCATGCAACTAGATGCAGCCTTTAAATTACTCATAGCTAGGGACATATTTTATCAAGTGTCTGAAAACGTAGAGACCATGCCCTATTTTCCTCGGGGAAATAAATCCTAATAGTTTTTATGTTTTTATTATTTTTAATGTTATTAGGAAACTAAGTTATAACAATTTCATAGTAAAATTTGCTTTTTACAATTGACCAAAATGTGGCCAGATTTAATAGGTCTTAAATGTGTCCTCTAATCGTTTCTCAAGCAGTGTAAAATTAATTATATTATAGTGTTTTTTGTGTCCAATCCCTTTAATCCAGTACAATAATTGGAGCACACATGGTAAGTCTCTTTAACAATTAAATCAAAATATGATATATCGATTTGATACTTTACTTTCTTATATCAAGAGAATGTACTGTTATCATAAAAAAAATAGATCTTGAGATTATGAACAATTTTTAAGTTTTTTGTGAGGATGAACCCAAAAAAGTGAATTTTACAATTCTGTCTATTTGTATGTCTATCTGTCTGTCTGTATATCCCTGGCCACGGATCCAAAATAGTTAAATGAAGTTTGTTCAAACTTGTTATAGATATTATAGGGCTATACCACAAATATGTGTTTTTTAATTTTACTTTAGCCCTTCAACTAAGGATAGTTTACTGATGAGTAATTTTTTACAGTTCCATATATTTCGAAAATGACTTTAACGATTTAATTTAAAATGCATTTATTAGATTTGTTTGATATAACAAATAGCCATATATGATTAATTTTAACGCAAAACCCTAATGACCTCATTGTGTTGACGGGCCTCTAAACACTTGATGCAAAAATTTGTTGAAGGATAGATTACTTACGGATGATTCAAACACTTGAAATATTTCATAAATGGATCTGACAATTTGGTTCTAAATGAGTATATTGGGAGGGTTTGACATAGCTTATAACAAAGTTTACTGGGAGAAACTCAATTATGGGTAGTTTACTGAAGAATGAAAGTACTTGAAATATTTTACAAACGGATCCAACGATTTGGTTCGAAATGGGTATCTTGGTATTGTCTTATATAACAAATAACATTGTAGGCCCTAGATTTATCTTCGGTGTAAAAACTCATTTAAGGGTAGTTTAATCACAACTGTTTTTTTCCAAAATTGGAAATATTTTTAAAATGGTGCTAACAAATTGGTTTAAAATAGGTGTTTTGTAAATGTTTCACATGATAAATAGCCCTGTATACTTTGTTTATTTTAAAAATTCGAATTATTTTGAAAACGCCTATAGTAATTTTGCTTAAAATATATATCTAGGGAGTGTATGACATGAACATGACAAATAAAGCTGTATACATGGTTATGGGTAGTAATTTGCAATGGGTTTACTAGCTAATATTCATATATTACTAGAATATTAAAAAAAATGATTTAGTGATTTTTTTTTCAAAATTGGAATAGGGAGTTTATTTTATATATAAATAAATGGTACGGCGCACCGCACAGACTTTCTCTCTCTTTCTATAAACTCGTAAGATTTCTGAACGGAAT
>CABFWB010001207.1:0-33680 GCA_902151455.1 Timema bartmani
CCGTGCGAGGGAGCTGCTTTATTCCGGACATGTCGAGAGGAGACTCGTGCAGTGATCCGACAACCTTGGTCTTTGAAGAAGACGCTTTAGTTGTCACAAGGAGAGGGTTATTGGTGACTGGGACCACACGTAAGATTGAACCGAACCTCAATGGAAGGCACACTGATAAAACGTTGGGCTAATCTTCTCTGGCTTTCCGGTGACAGTTAAAGGTTCAAATTTAATCCGGGTGGATGGAGTTTTTTTTTTATAGATGGTTTCTAACTCTTCCTTTGACGCAAACAAGGGTATATCCCCCTAGAAAACTTATTTATCATCCTAACTCCATTTGTATAGCTAAAATTAATTTAGTCCAGATGTGTGGTGAGTTTGCGATTGTATAAAGGAAGAATGAACCGGTGGTGAGTCGGGGGTTGTTACCATGGCAATCTCCATCTGCTGGGACTGTACTAATTAACTGTTCCCTCCCAATCATTATCTAAACTGTCCCTTACAACCAATGCACACACATTTTTTCTAATACCTTATTGGTTGTATAATAGGTCAAATGGATAATAAAGTGGTGTGAACCATTTAAGTAGTACAGTCTGGTCGAGTGAAGCTACTAGCTCTGGTAGAGCCTCAACGATACACGAGTAAAATAAATATTATACTCATTACTACCTGCATACATTTAACTTTATACTATTGAATTGGAGCTTAGCATTTAAAAAAATTACTGTTCCACAGAAATCAATTACTATAGGCTACACTTTGCTTCACAGCAAACAATATGTTAACGTTAATGATAATATGTCTTATCTCAGTGGATTTGTTGTTTAAAAATACATTTACAGTATTCCTTTAATTTAAAATAATACAGACCACATCTCTTTTATTTACATTATCTCAGGTGTTTGTGGTTTAAATACTGTAGCTATTTTAATTGCTCCTCAAATTTGTAAAAAAATACAACCCCACTTTACATATATTTACAATATCTGTTATCATACTTAGCTCGTGGGACGTGGATATTTACAGTTCCCTGAATTTTTATTGTATTATGACACAGCCCACACCACAAATCTGTGTTAAGTCTAGTGTATTCATCTCAGGACGCCAGTTCTTTAATGTTCTATGTTTTGAACTAATTGAATTTAATTTGTAGTTTATGTTATAGATTTAACTTACCCCATTCAATCATTAAAATCAACAACGTTCTGGAAGTATTTTTTACAATTGTTATCGACTCTGGCCCTATATTGAAACTGGTAGAATTTGAATAAATGCGGCCATTTGTATTCTAGGCAGGCAGAGTTTACTAACCCACCAAATTGGCTAATTATGTCAAAAGAAAATGCTCCACTGTAAAATAATATTACAGTGAAAATGTTCCTAGTAAATATTACAAACTTTTTTTTAGTGTACGTTTAAATATTAGATTTTCTATTTAGGACCTATTCTAGTTAAATTTATGGTAAAACCACCAGACCCTACGCCGTTAAAACTAGCATTTAGTGAGATACTTGAAAGCCATTCTTTCGATGACAACGTTTTAAAGACTGATTTGATCCATTGCATTTCTTGAGGAAGAACGTATTTCTCTAAGAAACGTTGCTACGGATTTGAGTGGATGTAAAGCTGCACTTACAAAGTTTATTGGCTGCCTCTACCTTTTTACAAGCTTTCATTTTGAGAGCAGCCAAGTTTCAAGAAAGTGATAGATTTCTACCGTTATCACTCGATTTAGATGATAACAACTTGAGTGTTAGTGAATCACATCACACTTGATAGCATACAATAACGTGAGCATTATTTAATAATATGGAGACATACCACTCAAACACTGTCTAGTAGTTGTTATAAATATTATTATATGTTTAAATATGTCATCTTTAGCTAAATAATTCAAATGTGTTCATAATATAAACTAGTTTTATTTCTTCTTAGAACTGTTTAAATGATGCGAAGGTTATTGTAGGGGTAGAAGTCAAAACGAATGTAATTTGACCTTGAACTTTGATATTACAAGGATTAGCATACACCTGCTTGTTATTATGATAAAAATGTAATATTCTAGAATAATAAACAATACTTCCACTATACAGCGCCATGTACAAGTAGGTACACAAGTACACAGATTTAGTTTTGTTGAATAATATTTTTTTTAACTAACAAGTAACACGTGTAGTGCTTATAGCATAATTTTACTTACAACTTTTGATTTGATAGCAGATATATTGTAAAACTAAATAAGATAAGTAATGAATCATGTGTGCTTCTCAGTGCAGAACAATTAAATAAATGATAGTTTAGTTTGGATAAAGCAAACTATTTGACTATAAATTAATTGTTATTAAATTTTTCCTCTTTTATTTAGTATTTAAACAAATTTCTTCAAAAAAACATGGATTAAATAGAAAGATAATATTGTGTGACCTTAATTTTGTGATTTTTAAATATATTTTAGAATTCACTTTATGGTTTTAGTACAATTAAAATTTAAATTTCATCAGCTCTGTGGCAACAGCACTTTAAAATGTTGTAGGTTCTAATCTTGAATGTGTGCACCTGGAGGATGGTCTTCCACATGTGATTCTTCATTTTGTGGTTTTCCCACACTCTATACAAGCTAATTTGAGTGAATTTCCTTTTAACTACCATATTTATATCTAGTTCTTAAATTAAGCCTGTCCTATTATCAGGTATTAAAAGTAATAGTTAAAATATGTAGCATCTTAAAATCGCAAGACTATCTCTAACCTCTCCGACTCTCTTCTTCACACACACTCTCCCCTTACACACACTCTCCCCTCACACACACTTTCCTCTCACTCACACTCTAATTCGAGTGTCAGAACCAAGCGCGATACATTCAACAAAAAATATATAAATGTGTTTTTCATGTTACATGTGAAATACAATTTTCTCTGTGAATATTTTCAAAGAGTTTCTGATCTCAAATTGAATTTCATTTATTCTTGTACTTGTTATTGAAAGTTTTTCAGCTACTCGTATATTCTCATTGGATTTTCTTACTAACTCCGAAAGGAAATGTATAATACGTTCCTCTCTAACAGATTTACAAGTAGAATTCAATAGACGGATACGATATGGATGATATTGTTTCATGACCCGTCCCGACTAACAGTATATTTAAATTAACTATGATAGGGATGAGGAATGTATAGCTTAAGCCTCGTTTATTAAGTAACAAGCTGGACCCAACATGTTGGGAGACAAGACATGTGGAAAAGTAAATTGTGTTTATTGTCGCCAACTTGATGGACCAACATCCTGGGTCCTCCGCTAGTTTTTAACCAGTCTACACATTTCTAGCCATGGATAACGACGTATTATTACTTGCCGTTTCTTCATTTATTGTGTTGACAGGAACTGTACTCTTGCAGAAAAGAACCAAACGTAAAAAATGGTAGGGGCTTCAAAGTTTTTTTTGGCTAAACTTGGAATTGAAGGTGTGTACATGGGAATAATTAATTACCTACATCTGCAAAGAGGATTTGATAATTTTTTACACATGTAACATCACAAAGAACAGAATACTTTTGATATAAATCAATTAGTTTAACCTCATTAGCCTTGTTCCATTCTATTATCATAAAATTATGCAAGCCCCTATTTTAAAAGTTAAACTAATCTGTAAACAAAACACGTGCTTCGCCAAGGTTAGAGACAGATTCAACTCGATAGCGCATGCGCAGAACCTCCCAACTCTGCCAACATGTTGGGTTGGTCGTTTATTAACTCCAACAAATGATTCAACACAGCCCAACACAGCTTGTTGGCTCTGATCGGCTCTCCCAACACCAACATGTTGGCCAACATCCCCAACAAGTTGAGACGGCGTTTATAATGTAACACAGCTTGTTGGGATCGTGTTGGCTAACATGTTATGATACAATATAAACGAGGCTTTAAAGAAAGTGTATTCGTGTTTGTGTTGGGATACGATTAGGAGATCTTAGTACAATCAGCTTGTATTTGAACCCTGACCTCCCCAAACCATACAATATAAGACTGGTTCTTTGCTCCGTGGGAACACTGATTCAGTTAATTTAAGGCTGACCAAACATCCCGTTTTGAACGGTACAGTAACATTTTTTGTTATGTTCCTGCCATCCCGTCGTTTTAGTGAAGATTCTATTTTAGTACAGTTTTTTTAAAGAAAACTTTAAAATATGGTTACATATTGTTCCATCATAATCTATAATCAAGTTTGCATCAATGGCCGCGATTGTAGACACCAGTAATTCGTGTAACCATCGGTAGAGGCGCGTTAGTCGAGATCGACAATTGCCCATTGAATTAATAATGAACTATTCAGATAAAAGACAAAATAGGTACTGGCAACACTTCTGCTTCTGTTCTGCTGTGCTCTGTTCAGTTGCAGTACACGCATGTCGCATACTGATAAGTTTTTATTTTACATTTTTTGAAGTTTCAAGCCTCAACTTTTGAAATTTTTTGCGTAAAATTATTTCGTTTGTTAAATACTCATGGTATAAGCAAGATTAAATTCAGCCCTTTTCTATATCAACCCAACAGTTGTACGTTCAATATTTGCATGTAATAAAACATATTGTTTTTAAAATGTCCTTTTCTCCACGAAAACTTTCCCCCAGAACCCATAACATTTTGGTCCCAAGGAATTGTAATCAGCCTCTGTATTTACATATTTGATGATCACTCTTATATATCATATATGTAATTGCATATTTGGGCACGCGAAACAAGTGTCACGCTCTTCTAATATCGTTTTCCGATGACGTGGGAAGGTTCAAATCCCATATTTATGTGCTGAGAGTGATTTTCCTTAATGGTACTCCAATTTTCCTCCCTGCAAATTTGGATACGTTTTTTCTAAACTCTATTTGTTATACTACTACAATAACTTAGTTAATATGCCCCAGATCACTATTAATATAAAATGGAATTAATTTATAATATCTTTGTGCTCTAGACTCGCACCGAAATCTAAGCTACTATCGTTAATAAACAGTTATTACCAAGTGTTCTATATATCCACATATCTGCACTGAAGGCCTAGGAAAGATAAAGATAGAATCTAAAGTAATGTATCCATACTCTTGTGACGGGAGGAAACCATTTTGTAGGGGGAAAAACCCCACCCTTATTTCCCCGTACTGGGATTCGAACGTTGATCTCTCAATCCTTGGCATTTCAGCTTATTGTGAGTGTGACACCTGAAACCATTCAACCATCCGATGTGAGTGTCTCGCTATTCCTGGCATAATTGACATTGGAGCTCCCAAATCTCGTGCAAAGTATAGTCCTTGTTTATATATTACTCATCACAGGAGGTAGTGAGTGTCCTTGTCTCTGACAGATACTCCCTAGAGTCCATACTAAATGTCATCTCTCCAGGGTATCAGGAAGGGGGGGGAAGTAGTCCTGGGAGGGGAAATAGACACAGCGAGAACTATATACATTATGTAGATAATAAAATGAAACATGCAACAAGTCACCGAGTATGAGCTAGAACCACACGAAACATTCATTTCACTTCGTCAGTCATTCGAGTGGTTGCTCTCTGACCAATTTACCAGTCCTATCTACTAGTCCTGTCTACCGGACCTGTCTACCAGTCCTGTCTACTGGACCTATCTACCAGTCCTGTCTACCGGACCTGTCTACCAGTCCTGTCTACTGGACCTATCTACCAGTCCTGTCTACCGGACCTATCTACCAGTCCTATCTACCAGACCTGTCTACCAGTCCTATCAACCAGACCTCTCTACCAGACCTATCTACCAGTCCTCTCTATCAGAGGACCTGTTACTCACCCTCGATTACAAGAAGTGTTTATCGGTCGAGATATACTTCCACATTCCTGAATCTACTTCAGAGAGAATATCACCGGCTTACCCGTCCCTTTCTACCCAGGGGGGGAAGGGGTGAATCCGAGGCATTGTTTCCGGATTTTGGAAGAGTTCTCTCACCCCCCAATCTTTCCTTCCTCTCGACCATGACAAAGAGGAAGGAGGGGAATAGCATTGTCCCAAGAACAATCTAGTTTTATCCTCTTTGCCGGTATTAAGTCCCATTCATTCGGTGGTTTCTAGAATATAAACTGGATAGAAAGAGTGTGTGTAAGGGGGGATCTATTGGAGGCAAACTTCGCTGATTACCACGGGCCGCTTTGTCTGAACGAAGCTCCGGACATTTCGGTTTTGATGAAACGTTAAAAACGTTGAGATGTTTTAATATCAAGTGGTTCTTAAATCACTCTTTACCATCAGTATGGATGTCAGGCTTATTTGTATGGTTTGCCAGTGATGAGGAGGTTGGGGTTCGAACCCAGCTGGGTGTACTGAGAGTGGCTTTTCCAAAATTCTCTCCCACTATTCCGTCATGAAAATGTAAACCCAACCCTTGTCGATTATTTTCCTTAATCCTAACATATTAGCGTAATGTGTTATATATACAGTCTTTGTCAAAAGTTTAAAGACACCATCACACAAACACAAAATTCAGATTTTCTATGCAGTAATTAGTTAGAAATACTAAAGAATTAAAAAATATATTTCATTGTTAGTAATCAAGGTGCCCTCCTTTGGCTCTATGACATGCCCTAGCACGGTATGGCATAGAGTCAATCAGCTTCCTGAATTCCTCTACGGTGACCTCTTGCCACAAGGCAGCCAGATTCTGCTTCGGCTCTTCCTTGGATTTAGGTTTCCTCTTAGCCAACTTTACTGCCATAAAGTTCAATATATTCTCCATGGGGTTAAGGCCAGGTGAACGTGCTGGCCAAAGTAGCATTTCAAAGTCCTGCTTCTCGAACCAGTCTGTCGTGTAGTGACTTCGGTTATAAGGAGCATTATCTTGCTGAAAGAAAAATTCTTCTCCCATTAGCATAGTGACTGATTTAACTATGACTTCCTCTAAGATGTGTACATATCTTTTGGCTATTGACAGCACCATCAATGATGTCAAGTTCTCCAGGACATTCATAAGTTATGCACCTCCAAATCCTCACTGGATCACCTTCAGCTTGAACGGCAGATGCAATACAGACAGGATGGCAGAAACTTATCTGCTAGAGTGCACCTAACCTTCACTTTTCATCAAAGGATATAGCTCAAACATGTTTTCCTCAGAGAAGGCACATCTTTTCCATGCTTCCCTCAACCAATTACGCCTCTCATAACACCATGTCATCCGCCTTTTCATAGCCAAGTTATTCAGCAGAGGCTTACGAAAGGCCACGTAAGACATCAACCCAGCATCTCTCAGACGATGGCCTAGGGTATCAGCACTGATGTTATTATCCAACGTATCTTTAATATTAACCAAAAGGTCAGGTAAGTTAGCTCTTTGGTCATGTTTACTCAAGTTAACGATTTTACAGTCAGTTCTAATTGAAGTTAACCTTGGCCTGCCTTTTCTGGGAGCTACCACACAGTATCAGTCGTTTTTAATCTTTCACAATATGTTCTACACAAGTTTTCGACACTCAAATCTTTCCTGAAATCTACCTATAGCTCAAATCACTCTTACACATACTGATAGTTTGCCACTTCACGTCATACTCACTGAATTAAGGCTTTTTCAAAACTATTTTAAAGAAAAAAAACTAGTATTTTTACAGTTCTAGCTAAGTCCACAGCTGATAACTAAAAGTGGAGGGAATCAGTAGTTTAACCAGTGGTACCAACTCCCAAGGTTATAAGTGAATGTGGTAGTTCCAAATCGATTTGCCTGGAATTTCGAATTCAAGCGAATTTTAGAAAATGGCAATTTAAAAAACAAACTTTTTTTTCTGGTTTAGATGCCGTGACCAAGCCATCACAATTTTTTCTATCAACAAGTGATAATATCACAATGAGCGGTTCTGGTGTGCCTACCTAAACGCCAAAACTCATTAGTCTGAGTGCATCTATTAGAGAATATTTTTTTCTAAAAAAAAAAGTGAATTTTTTTGCATCCTTAAAAAAAGATAAATATATAAATAATCAGTTCTATGAATAATAGAGAAGACTGATTTGTTTTTCAAGGGCATTTTATAAGCGTATTGTAAACACAAAACCCATTTTTATTTGTTTGCGTTCAAACTCCATACAAGTGATGAGTGACCTTGAGCTTCGTTACGATCTTGGATAGCTAAGTCGTAGGACATTGACGCGCTAAGCCAAGGTTCCCGGAATTTTCTGTGTCCAGATTTGCAGCATGATTCTTAAACATTCTCATTTAATAAACTTGTTTATGGAGCATACGTTTGTCAACTCTACAAATGTTATCCTAAAGCTTACAGGAAACATCTAGCGACGTTCCACACTCCTGCACCACTCTCGTTATTTCAAATATAGATGGATAAATGCCTGTTAACGGGAGAATATCCGCATCAAACGATCATTTTAATGTTTTCATTTAATATTAATATTGTATTAGTGTCGATAATAGTCAACAAAAGTGACAGCTGTGGATCACATGACGATAATTAAGAAATGTAATTTTGACACTGAGTCATACTACCCATCCGGGCTAACAACCTTTAGGAACATCTGGTGGTTAAGCAATAAAAAAAAGTAATATAAATATTTTACACACGGTTTACACAGTCCAAACAAACCAACCATAAGTTCTCAGCGAAACTAAAATAAATATAAGATAATATTAGCTCGACCTATGTAAAAGGGGGAGGATATTAAACAAACATAATGTTCAGACGCATGAAACTCTTACAATATCCCTACTGGGCATTTGTATGTCAAGAACAACTTCACTGAACTTACCTGGTTGTCATAGCAACTTGACACATATGACTTACACTGATAGTTGGACAGCAACATTACTCAGGGGGATACACTCTCACTTATTGATGTTAAAATAAACTTATTAAAAAATATTAAATGCAAATAAAAAAATAGATTCTTAAGATATGAAGAATAAATTATGGAGTTTAACAATGGTTGAAATCATGGCGGTGAAAGTTGACAAAATTGAGATAGTTAAAAATATAAGCTTGTTAATATCATTATATAGAAAAAAAAAACCTTTGATGCTGGCAGTTTAGATTTTGTAGAATAATTTAGAGTAAAAGATGTTCTAAAATGGCTTGAAATGAGAAGGGTTACATTCAGGGCTAGCGGTTGACACACCAAACTTTTAACTTTAATATCATTTCGATAATATTAATCTCTCGTGGTAAAATTCATAGCCGTGGATTTATGTCACATTTAAAACGACGCCAAGATAAAGAGAACCTCTATAAAATTATAATTGGGACAGCTCACTTCCGCCGGGAACAATTCAAAATCGTTCCATACTGGAGTTGAAGAAGCGAGCTTTAACCATAAAAATAAAACTCCTTAAAATTATTGATTAAAACTTATGAATGGAGATGTAAGAAATAATAATGGAAAAGCGAAAACAATCTGACAATATAATAGAATCGATATAAGAGATTAACTTTTCATTTTAAATTGAAAGATCAAGAAATTCGAAGCTCGCTGTGTTTGGATGTCAAACAAGATTCCCTTTCTCTTGTTTAGTCTATATCTTTTCTCTTCCACGCTAGTTCACCTGATTGCTACTTGCTACTAGCTTAAACACAACAAAGACAATGTCTTCTTTACGTGAAATTCTATAAATATTTTCCATCTCGACGAAAATTGAAAATAATAACTAAGCAAAATTGGTATGTGTCCAATATATAACCTCCCATTGTTTATTTATATATTTCCATGTCCTCTTTGGTTCGCAGAACGTTCAGATGCCGTGTTTGTTTTTATAAAATAAACGTTATGGATATACGGCATTCTTGGATAACTTTCCAAGCTCCATGTGCTCATATATGAATAATATTTACACTTAAAAAATACTATAAAACTATTAAATAACCAGGGGTAGGATCTTTTATATCACAAGAAGGTATAACTTAAATAAAATGTACCTGTTTTTATACGTAAGGTGAGTGGGAAACCATTTAGGAAAAACAATCCAGAGTAAAATTTGTCAGAATTTCAAATACCAACTTTACAGCAAAATAAAATCAGACTTGACAAGTTTTATGCCTCTACCCGCGTGGCCACAGATACTGTATAATATAAAAATTCACGATTTTTACTAGGGGTATTTAGCATACAACACCCTGCCCCAACGATAACAGTATTACTAAATAAGAGGAAGCTTGTTTTTTTTATCAAATATATAAATGTTCGTACACACCTAGAATTGAACAAGGTACCCCTAGATTATTAGAAGGATGTGATACGGACTGCTTCGAAACGAACTAAGCAGACATTTTAAAAATAATTTAGAGTGATTTCAATAATCATGACTTATTCTAACGATAAATAGGTAATAAAATAAATTAAAATCCGCTTCGGTGGCCACGTGGTTTAACGCGCCACTCTCGTGTTGGACTAGACTGCCAAAGACGGGGATTTCGGGGGTCTGATCCCAGTCGGGTGCGCTAAGAGTGATTTTCCCTAAATGTTTTTCCACTCTCCCTCCACGCAAATATGGGTACAATTCTTATATATTAAAACCTGCCTAATACCTAAAACATTAGTGTAATTAGTACAGAGGCGTATAACCCGACGCGGTGATAAAATATTTATATAAATTAAAACAAATATATCAATTAAGATAAAAATGACAAACTGGATCGGTTAATCTAACCCGGCTGTCCAGGTTGTCATCTTTTATTAATTACATTTAATTCAATCATCAGGACTGATCTTAATGACATTCATCAGATAACAGTTTGTAAATTGAAAACATATTATTTGCATGTTTCTCTACAAATTTATAAAGGACAGTTTTGTTGTATACAAATAATATAGTTTTAATCCTAATAATAAATGATAAGATTAATTTCGTTTCTTATTTAAGAAAATTGTCTGTCCCCTAACTCATCTAATAGTATGATTATGTAATCACATATGTGATATAAAATAACCCTAATTTTTTTAACAAAAGGAATATCTCGCTGCTCTGCCTTTTAGATTTGAGATTATATTGAAGGAAAAACAATAAAACAAAAAACAATCAGAATGTGCTAGTTTTTTTACACATTTTCTATCCAAATGTTGCAGGTATATGTATGTTTATTATTTTATCTATCACGCGCTGCACCCGACGGTTCTTGGGAGGAATACTTTTAGTTTAATGAATGGATATTTTACCTGGAATGTAACTTTAGGCCCTGCTTTTCCCGGGGACTGACCTGGTTTTTAATAAAATTAAATAATATCAAAATTTTAAAATTCTTTTTCTAGGTACACATGTTCGTGCACAGTAGGCCTACTTACCAATGTTTAAAATTCTAGACTTTTTCTTGCGGTAGATATTGCTCACTGTTCATGTCAGACAAACTCTTCCTTTTACTAATACAGTTCCAACACCTTAGCTCAGTCAGTAGCGTGTCTAAGGATCCAGGGTTCGATTCCTGGCATGGGCGGAAAATCTAACTTTGGTGAAATGTGGTTTTACCCTTTCACAGTGATGAATTAACGGCTGGGGGGCTGGATGTTGTGTCTGTTCTAGATTTAAGTTCGTTTATAGGTCATGTCCTGATATAATCAGTCGGGTCAGAAAGTGTACGTTAAATACTTAAATAAATCAAATAAATAAATACTATTACTACAAAGTATTCTTTAATGCTAAAACTGCCTATCTTACTTTGTTTATGGCATTAGAAACTCGAGCTCTTTGCCGAACTTACATAAGTCCACCGTATATCCCTATCCTCAGATAGTTTCACCATGTCCATCTGCATATCTGAGACTTATAATAAATATATAACCTTGCTAAATAGGATTAATATTTGGGATATGTGCCAACAATTGTTTAATAGGAGTGACAAATATAACCCTATTACTATGTTGGATAAAATAAACAGTACGATTAAATGCTACATACGTCTTCCCATAGTATATTGTGGTTAGGAACCAAATTTTCAAAAGCTGCTTATAAATAAACCAATATTAAAATAATTTTATTTTCCTTGTAATAAGTACAGTACATACTGATAATTATCTTGGAGTGTTAACTATATTATAAAACACTTCTAAGCTACCCATTTTGAACAAAATCACTATTGTCATTTTATTTTAACTTTCAAAAATCAATCATAACGAAAATACATATGATTTTATATCTGTAGCTAAAATCATGTACAAAGTCAAACATACAAGGAGACAGAGAAATAGAATGGTATAGTTTTTAGTTCAGAAGGACATAGAACGTCCATATGAAACTAAAGTTCAAACATTTTCATGAATACAATACTTTGTACATTTTGAAAAATTGAAAATAATATAATATTAAATAATAACTAAAACTTAATATTTCTTTTAAATTTTTTTGTAAGCTCAGAATTCAAATCAACGATAATATGCATTTTAGGTGAAGTGTTCTATAACTGATTGTTTTTATAAATGCAATCTGTAATTCTATCTCGAATTGTTTGGTTTAAACTGGTGATAATCCAAGAGAGCAAATATCTCTAACAAAAAACAGTCAAGTGAAGAGAGACTTTTCAACAAAATGGCCGAGGATCAGGATGTTCCTAGTGATGCTTGGATTACATCCTCTCATAATCTGTCTCTCTCTCTGGACCGCCCCTCTCATGTTCCACTTCTTACCGCCCCGGCGAAACAGGCGCTCCTCCAACCTTTCATGAAACACTTCTTTCTACCTAATAGTGAATAACTCGTTGCTTAAGGCCCCATCCTTGGAACAAAACATCCTCACGCGGCGGTATTTCTTATTATGGGAAGCATCAAAGCTAATAAAACAATCCTCAATTAATACCTTTCCGCCCCCCCCGCCCCCACCACGTCTCCCTACTCATTCAGGGTATCCTCAAATTCATATTAATTGGAATATATGGTGAAGGTAAAGTTTAAATGAAACGTACTAACATTTGATTGATTAGAGAGTGATAAACATTTTTAATTTAAAGGCCCTCAGTACTCTTAGCCAAGATTCCAGCCTGGATATTCATTAACCTCGGAAATATTGTTTATTGTGAGACTGATGCCTTAGACATTATGACCATTGAATCTTATATAATCTACGTTATAAAGTTCTGCTGTGGAGGTTGTATCTATGTTTATAACCGTTTGATTTGACCTCAAGTCCGGAAACTTTCACATGAGACGTCTAAGGAACTGAGCTTCTTTCACTTTTGTGTGATTTTTTTATATAAAACTTAAAATGTAAGGTATGCGCTTTTGTTTTTAAGGAAAAGCTGGAAGATATTTGGGGAAAAAACAACACCTCAATACACCGATCCGAGATCAAACCCTCGACCTACCTGCCACTGGCAAAACCAGACAAAACGAGAATGACTAATTTTTTTTCCCGCGCGCCCACCAGTGGATGATAGGTTAAAATATCGAATAGCTTATAAATAATTAAAATATTTTGACAATATTTGTTTTTATTACTAGAGATTAAATTTATATCTCAAAACAATTGCTGACCATTATGAGAAAGTTTCTCTTACTTACTTAATTACTCTAAGTAATTTGGAGCTTAAAAATTACATAAGTACACCCCCTATCCTTATCTTGATCTACAGTAATTCTATCCAGTCTACCTCATTACACCCTCTTCCTATCTTGAACTAGTTCTATCCAGTCCACCTCATTAAACCCCATGTCTTTCAGGTCCATTATAATGCTATTCTCTCGTCTCAATTTAAATCTTCCTAATGGTCTCTTCCCATTGGATTTGTCAGTCACCATCTTGAAATGGGGCTCTGTTCTTCCATATGCGCTGCCCACTATAGCCTGATAGGTTTTATCACCCTAACAATGTATGGTGATGAGTCTAGGGTATGTAGCTCGTCATTATGTAACCATCTCCACTCCCCGTTCACTTCATTCCTTTTTGGACGCAATATCTTGCTAGCCACGTTGTTTTAGAGCACCCTAAACTTGTTTTTTTTTCATGTAAGAGCCGCAACGGTAAAACATACCTATCTCCTCGACATAGCCAACGCTTCCCTACCATATTTAATCTATATGGAATAGCTGATATATCGATATAGCAAGAAGATAGGCATGGTTTAGAGTAATAGCATGCATTTCCAAAATGTATTACTTTCCTTCTAATATCGCTGAGAAAGTTTAGCTGACACCAAATTTTGCCATACACGAGATTATATCACCCTGGAATAAGAAGAAGAAGAAGAAGAAGAAGTAGAAGAAGGAGAAGAAGAAGAAGGAGAAGAAAACATTTCCTAATGTGCATTATTCCGGTTGGAAAGAAGAGGGTGATCAATTTTTGCGAGCGTGGAAGTGTGTCAGAGTGAAATGAAATATGTTTTAAACATGACTAAAGCAGTCGATGATCCAGATAAAGTCCCTGGAGAGGAAGACTTGGAACTACTACCAGAGTCAATACAGAGGAAGAATAAACGTTTGAAAGGAGGTGCTTTAGTCACTGACTTGGCCTTAAATGTTGATCTTACACTGAGGGCTGTTGATCTAAGACGGAGAGGGAACATCAAAGTAGTAGTTTTCTGTGGATATTTGTTAAATAGCTCATATTTTTTAGTCAATCCGATTAATTATTGTAAAAAAAAATATTAGTTTTTTTAGGATCATGCCATACATTGGTGGCTGTGTGGATAGTGGTGCCAGTGTTGTTAAGTCCTGATTTTCTAGTGATGGTGGCGTTGGGGTTTGAAGCCCGCCCGGATGTACTTTTTGTGTTTTTATCCCTCTAAATAGTTCCCAATTTCTCTCCACGTCAATGCTGGTGAATTTTATCTCTTTTACCTTCCTACTTATTAGTGTAAATGCCCTAATGACCTCATTGTGTCGACGGGCCTACAAACACTAATAATAATAATAATAATAATAATAATAATAATAATAATAATAATAGATAATGATAATGATAATGATAATAATAATAATGATAATAATAATAATAATAGTGTAAGTATTGCAATAGTCTGTACATATAGACAATAAAATATTTACAATTTCTATACATTCATGTCGTTAGAGCTTGTTAGTTCTACAGTCCGATCCTCATAGAAATAATCTTATCTGACACAATAGCTACTAGATCTTCTTTCACTATTGAGTCATGTGATATGCATCTGTCACTTTCGATAGATATTACCAACGCATATAAAATAATAATACTATAAAATGTTATCCATGTTGTCCACAAGAAAGTTTGATTTTTCTAAACGGCCCTTTCTTTGAAAATTAAAATATATTTATGCTATCACAGGCCAAGCCAGTTTGTAAGTCATGTCCATACATAAGATGTGTTTATAAATTATAAGTGCATGCATTTTATCTTTGACTGAATATTAATAAGTGCCTAGACGGCAACAGTGATGGTTGTACGGTTAGCACGCCTGACTCTGTCCGGGGCTCAATAACAACTGTCCAGGCCAATCCATCTTATTCATCCTGATATATTGAACTAGCTCATATAGTTGCCTTCAACTGGAACTGTAGATTATTAAATTAAACGAGAGTGAAACATAGTTGATTTTATACCAATGTCATATTTACAGGCGCTTAAATCATTGGGGGGTGGGTGATTAACACTTAGGAGCTCACACTTGTATGTAATTTTGTAAGCTCTCACATTACGTCGTGATGACATTTTTGACACCCCCAAGACTTGAAAGAAAGTGTCTTAGATACAGAGAAGCCCAATGTTTAAACTATTTTAAGCGTGACAGGAGAGTGAGGAATATTAAATTATGTAATATGAGCTACACCGATATTCGTAGGAATAAATAGCACTCTCCTAGATCCCGTATAAGTCAAAACACTTTACGCGAGGTAACAGCTAAAGGTGAGTCCATTCAAGGAACGAATATACCAATGATTCTCTGGTGCATCTGACAGACCTTTCAAAGATCTATTAGCTTAAAAAGCATCACTGATTAAATTCCCCTGTGGGTAGGCAGGTGCGCTACACCTCTGTACATAATGTCACGTAGCTTGCGCCTGTTCTGTAGTTGCGCGTCTCACCGTCAGACTGTGTTCTAATCGTTGTTTTGTATATCCCACATACAGTCCAACCTTCATAAGAAGGGGCCTTTTACAAAATACAAACTTTTTGTGGTGAACATTGATACAATTTTACTTCATACCGACTTAGAAGAGCTAGGTTCGGTTTTAACTACACTGCTTGGCATTTTCTCTGTTTGTATGTTGCGTGATTATTGGTAAATATATTAACCAATTTGACCGATATTTGGCAGGTACGTACCTTGAACCTTAGTAGAACAATATATTTTTTGTTTTTTAATTTTGACATTTGCTGTAAGTAGGGATGGAAATTTCCCCAACTATATCGATATAATTAACATATATATCACAAGATATATATAAATAACTACGATATATTATTTGTTTCTTAGATATTAAATCGCATCCATCTGGACGAATTATAACAGCGTTATTAAGAAGGATGCTGTTCTGTAATGCTTTTCTTAGCCCCTTTTCACTTTTTAATGTTTTATTTAGCTGTTGAAAATAGTGGAAATATTTAGTAAAAATAGGGAAAGTCTGTTTATTTAACAAAATGTTCGATTTATATTTATTAACGAGCCTTATATGTATTCCTCTATGCCAATTATATCGATAAACTTATCAATGTATCGGATACTACGAGATCGATATAAATAGAACGTGAAAAATTGCTATTCCTTATGAATATAATATAATATAATAATGAATCTAGAATTGATTAGTTTAATGTCTAAATTGACCAACAAGGAAATATAAAAATCAAACCCCAGAAAGAATTATAGGAGATATTCAACTTGATATAAAAGAGAAATGTGAAACTGTAGTAACGATAAGAACATGAAGGGAGGGAGATATACTGTTCATCGAATATAATTTAAATATAACAATGATATTATTAATAAAATTGACAGCTGCAGCTCACACGAATTGACGTATGAATACGTGAGAGTATATCTAGTAGCTTTTATAGCTGCGAGATAAGGTTCTTCCGATAACAATTTGGATTGCATCTCTTCTGCTTGTTCTGTAGTTGCTCGTCCCACCAACAGATCGTGTTGCAGTTGGTTCACTCTTTGTTTTAAACACCTTCTCAAGTAAGTATTCCTCTCCAGGTTTAATCCAAAGCGGCTGTTCTTATTTACCTTTGGAGTCTACCACTTCGTGGAGAGGAGAAAGGAGCCTTGAATGAGGGAAGGAGAAGGAAGGAGAAAACTTAACTCTAGTCATGTTGCATAAAAAAACAAAACATGGAAAGTACTGTTTATTTTGAGGATATCTTGCATATAATTTATACGTAATGTGTGCATTTAATAAAGACTGGATCACTTGATCACACGACTTAACCTAGAACAAAACTGCGTGGTTCTATATTCATCCTCAAACCAAATAGTTTCATTTCTTTTAGTTTTAATACGAATCAATACAAAACTCTTTTTACAACCAGCTTGGATCAAATTGTACCAAGAGAAACCTCCTTTCAGAATTATCAACCACTTGGTTAAATTATCACGATACGTTTTGAGGCAATATATTTCTGACTTTGACCCGTATCCTTTGAGCTGCATTGAGGTCAATTTACAGTCAATTAATTAGAAGTTCGCTGTAAGCGTGGTCCCAGATGCTAATAACCAATTTAATGAGTTTTTGTTCCTGTAAATGAAATCATCCATGGTCAAATAAACCTACAATAGATATTTCTGATGCATTGTTACATGATAACAAATACAATTAAAGCTTAATTCTTATGTGTGGTTTCTAATATTGATAGGACATTTTGTCACCTCAGAAATATATACTTTTGATTTTCATGTATAAATACGCTAAGGAATATGATCTGAAAAAGTCACTTTTTGGTATTTAATATCAATTAATAGTCCTTTAAGAGAGATGTAATCATTTTTTGTGCTTCACGTATTACTACCCGGCTGGGCTATCCATTTGTTAAGGATACTTATGGGCTGGGGATAGGGAAGATATTGATTGGAGAGAGATATGAGAAACCATCATTGGTGTACAAGTGGGTTTCCACTGGTTTCCAATATATTTTTTCTTTGTTGGGGGGACCATTTGTGCCTTATAGATTATCAAAGTTTTGATACCATTTAAACACTACTAGGAACCTTCCTTGAAAGTTTTATTCCTATGAAAATAAATTTAACGAATATATTAAGATTCAAATATTTTTCTAAGTATTTTAATAAAATTTCACTAAACATTGTAGTATTTTTTGTATATTAATGTAACTATTAGAAAACCAGTTTTTAGATAAATATATCACAAATGATTATATAACAAACCAATAAAATTATATAAACTATTTTAAGTTCATTTGAACACTTTTGAGATAAAACCCTTAAGTTCCCGGCTGGTGTTTAGATACAAACCTCCCTATAACCGGCCAAACAGACGTCTTTGTCCGCGTGTTAAACAATTTACAATCTGACTTACTAATATTGGTGAACACGTGCACGAAAGCTGTCGTTTGAATGAAAATGTGCTGCGCCCCTGCAATTAACCATGATACAATTTGTATAACATAGCTGTATGAAAGCTAGTATTATATTTATCTCGCGGCGCTAGTTCACTAGTTGGTCAATATAGACTCTTGGCATATTTGTATAGTTTTTTATAACAGTTCTTTTTTTTCAACCATAAAACATTACACCGGTGGATTTGTTTGGTTTAATTTTCCAAACATTGCAATCTCAACAGTTCTTGAATATCCATCATGAGCATAGTGTGCATTGAATAAGAAGATTTCTATGTTAATTTAAAATGTTCAAAGGTGACCTGGTGGTCTAGGAGTAAGGTGTCAGACTTCGATGCTGAGGCTGCGGGGTTCAATCCTCGGTCCCGGCACAGATTTGTCTGATTCCCAAACCCTTCCTTCACCTCTGACAAGATGTGTATTAATCACAACTTGTTAATGTGTGGAATGCCAGGCCTCCACCGTGGTTCGGATCCCACGTTAAACTGTAGGTCCTCAATTTCATCTCACAATCACCCTACCATTGCACATTAGCGTAAGTGCGTATAACCCGAACGGGTAGTAAGACGCGATGCTAATAATAATAATAATAATATGTTCAATATGATAAGTGCCACCATGCCTATTATATGCTTATGACAACATAGAGTCAAGAACTGCTGAATTTAGTAAGCATAGAAAATTAAAATAGAGCTAGCTATTGAAGCAATGTTAGATTTGTTATAGAAAAATTAATGAAAAAATATTGGACTTAGATCGCTTTTCCTTTCCACACCCCCATTAAAATATTAAGTTAATGTCGTAGATCTAGGAATGAATTCAAATGCCAATAGCTCTGTCTCTTTATAATATATATATACATATATATATATATATAATAGGTAGGTGGTAAGAACAAACACACTCCTAGATGGGAATGAGCTTGTTCGGTTGTTCCAGTAAGCTTTTCATTACGTGAGGAAATGAATGATATCGTAATTGTATTGGTACTGAACACGCGTGAATATCCTGGTTCTAGGGGACTCTGGTTCATTACCAGATTGCGTGTTTCACTACAGGGGGGGGGAATGGTTGGTGTTTGTTAGTTCCCTCGCCAGGCCGCGGGATATCAGGAACGTTAATATTACATAGCTCGGTTTAAAATGGTTTATGTGATCTCATTATATAGTGAAGCTAAGGCAGGGGGAATAGGGGACAGAAAGAGTTGGAGGGGGAATAAATACGAAAAATAGTTGGAGGGGGAATAGAGGACAAAAAAGAGTTGGAGGAGAGATAAAAGATGAAAAATAGTTGGAGGGGGAATATCATATTAAAAAGAGTTGGAAGGGAATAGGAAAGTAAAAGTGTTGGAGGAGAGATAAAAAAGTCGAAAAAGAGTTGGAGGGGGAATAGGGGACGAAAAAGATTTGGAGGGGAAATATAATACTAAAAAGAGTTGGAGGGGAATAAGAGATGAAAAGGGTTGGAGGAGGAATAGGAGATGAAAAAGAGTTGGAGGGGGGATAAAAAACGTAATGGAGAAGGAGGGCATTGACTTTAATTGATTAAAGAGAAGGTATTAACTGAACCTATGGTCACATCTTCTAAAGCAGTGGTCATCAAATGGTGGACCGCGGTCCGCATCCGGACCACAGAGACATTTTTGAGGACTTGACGAGATAGCGATAAACAGATGAAATAATGCTAATTCGGTGGTGGGCGGGCACTAGGCATGGAAGGCCAGTAGTAATAAATAAATAACTAAAAGAAAAGAAAATAACCATTTTGAACTAATATAATCCTTTAAGACTTGAACTTGAGTCACTGTTAAAGTTTTGCCAGACCGTGCAAGTATGTCTAAGTTTTTTAAACGGATCTCCATCAAAAATAATTGGGGACCCCTGGTCTAAAGTGTCTGACTTGCAATATACTGAGCTTACAGTGAGGGGGGGATTGAGGTTCTAATCCCAGCCGGGTGAACCGAGGTTTTTCTCCTAAATTGTTTCCTACTCCTACTCCACGCAAATGCGGGCACATTTTCTGGAAATGTTATCACCCCTATCTATATATTATTAGTGCAGACATGCGGATAGTTATGAATATGCCTCTGGTTTGGCTTCACACATGTATCGGTCGTAATCTGATTACGTAACACTGACTAAGAGGATTTCAGACTCGTTGGTTATTTCAGTGCAACATGTTCCCTCCCCGTGACGCTGAACCAACATGTTTCAGGCTTTTGTCGGCTTCCCGGTGTTTGGCGTGGTCTGCGCTTCACGAGGCTCGTGTTGTTTATTGAGGTGAGAGAGCGTGGGTCCCGACCAAACTCAAACCAGTGACCAGCCCACGTGATGTTTGGTATGAACATTCCTCTGTTGGAATATTTACTTGGCTTCACACGTAACCGCTAACCGATAAAACGGTGCGTACAGAACAGAGTGATGGGTCTCAATTCGGACAAATAATGTTGTCCAATTTCAAATCCACCCCCTCCCCACTGGCGTATGTACAAGGTGTGCCTGAATTTCATCCATACCTCCACGCTGGCGTATGTACAGGGTGTGCCTGAATCTCATTCATACCTCCACGCTGGCGTATGTGCAGGGTGTGCCTGAATCTCATTCATACCTCCACGCTGGCGTATGTACAGGGTGTGCCTGAATCTCATTCATACCTTCACGCTGGCGTATGTACAGGGTGTGCCTGAATCTCATTCATACCTCCACGCTGGCGTATGTACAGGGTGTGCCTGAATTTCATTCACACCTCCACATTGGCGTGCGTAGAGAGTGTGCCTGAACCTATGTCACACCTTTACAATGAGTGCGTACAGGCTGTACCAGCAATTCTGTCATACCCTTCACATTGGTGTGCGCACAGGGTGTGCTTGAAATTCCGTCCCCCGTAGGCGTGCCTATAGGGTGTGCCTGAAATTCTGTCACACTCTCCCCTCAAGCATGCGTACAGGGTGTGCCTGAGCTTCTGTAACATCACCTCACAGATGTGCGTACAGAGGTTTGCCTGAAGTTTTGTCACAACTTTATATTTATAAATAAAAAGTGTTCTTGCATTTTAGTTACTTTTTATAACGGCGTCTCGCTAGCTGTTTAGGTTACACGCATATGAAATAATTACGATAATAAAGTAGGGACGAGAAAGATAGAATTTAAAGGAGGTTTACACACATTTGTGTGGAGAGAGAGTGGAAAATAATCTAGGGAAAAATATCCTTAGTACACCCGACTGAGACCTCAGCCCCGATCTATCTGTCACCAGTAAACGGCGTCTCGCTAGCTGTTTAGGTTACACACATATGAAATAATTATGCTAATAAAGTAGGGACGAGAAAGATAAAATTTAAAGGAGGTTTACACACATTTGTGTGGAGAGAGAGTGGAAAACAATCTAGGGAAAAATATCCTTAGTACATCCGACTGAGACCTCAGCCCCGATCTATCTGTCACCAGTAACTCAAGTCTAACATGAGTTTGACGAGAGTAACGTGTTGGGTCCACCGATTCGGATCTTTTTAATTTTGTAACTACAGAACCTAAATCAACATGACTTGTAAAATGATTTATCAGCATCTTTGCTGACATAAGTTTGGAGGAAGAATAAAACACATGGAAAAAATTATAAAATTTTAGTGCACTAAATCGGTATCAAACTTCGTTCAGACTGTAACATCGGTCTTAAAGTAATTAGTGCTAATCAATGCTTATCAAAATAATCACCATCGGATAAATAGACGTTTTATCAGATTCATGCTTTTTTGTTTGAAATAAGAAAATAAGAATGTGCTAATAAATAAACATTAGGAATAATTATTTTTGTACGAAATTATAAAGGAATTCTGATATTATTTTAAAAAAATAGTAAAGCTATCTTGCTAAATATTTAATAAGTGTTTTGTCTTATCATTTGCCAACAACAGTTGTAATATCGAAACATAAAAAAATTATATTATTTTTTATAACTTCCCTACAATATATTTCTAAGCACGTTAAATTGAAAAAAGAATCTCGCCTTTGATAAAAATTCTTTTACTTTCTTATAATACACAATTAATTGCGTATTCATATATTCACTAAACGCTTTTGTTTTGCATGAAATAATAGTTTGCTTTATTTTACTTTTAAATATAACAGAATAATTAAATTATCTTAAGATAAATACTTTTTAATAAACTATGAATACTTTTCTACTTGTTGAATTTATAATTTAGCAAGTTTTTATGAATATATTTGTTTTCCATTCTTCTTTGTATGGATTGTTTACTGAAGAAAAACCTGGCAAAGCTTCTTCGAATCTGAAGCTCAGCTTAACTGAATATAAAAATTGGAGACAAATTGCGTTTATTCCTTTTTGTAGTAGGCTAACACTTGCTGATTTCAGAGAAAGATTGTTCCTGTCAAAGGCGTTGTCCTTAGATGAATTGCGTGGGCGAAGAGAAGATACCAAATGCACTGTTGGTGTGGAAGGTGCTTATGTAAAGGTGAAACTATGCGGGCAAATTCCAAGCGGTCGATGCCATTAAATATTTTGATATTGACAAATCTTGCTCCGAGCATTCAAAGGGAGTGTTTGTCTTCGTCTGTTCTAGCATTCTGACAAAGGGAGTGTTTGTTTTGTATATTTCGCTTGTGTTAAATTACATCTTGCTATTTAATGTGTCAGATTCACAGAATCAGTGAAGTTAAAAGTAGACTTCTGCTTTTTGATACGAAAAATAAAAACTAGCATAACCCATTGTTTGGGCTTAGATAGAGAATTTATAATTTAGCAAGTTTTTATGAATATATTTGTTTTCCATTCTTCTTTGTATGGATTGTTTACTGAAGAAAAACCCGGCAAAGCTTCTTCGAATCTGAAGCTCAGCTTAACTGAATATAAAAATTAGAGACAAATTGCGTTCATTCCTTTTTGAAGTAGGCTAACACTTGCTGATTTCAGAGAAAGATTGTTCCTGTCAAAGGCGTTGTCCTTCTTGGATGAATTGCGTGGGCGAAGAGAAGATACCAAATGCACTGTTGGTGTGGAAGGTGCTTATGTAAAGGCGAAACTATGCGGGCAAATTCCAAGCGGTCGATGCCATCAAATATTTTGATATTGAGAAATCTTGTTCCGAGCATTCAAAGGGAGTGTTTGTCTTCACAACGTCTGTTCTAGCATTCCGACAAAGGGAGTGTTTGTTTTGTATATTTCGCTTGTGTTAAATTACATCTTGCTGTTTAATGTGTCAGATTCACAGACTCAGTGAAGTTAAAAGTAGACTTCTGCTTTTTGATACGAAAAATAAAAACTAGCATAACCCATTGTTTGGGCTTAGATAGGGGTCTCAGCTTTTTGAAAGTGTTCAAGTAATTTCTTTTTTTTTTTTCAAAATTATGATAAATTATTTCCACATTGGAAAATGTGAATTTCAAACCTTATCAAATTTATTAATCCAAACAATAGATTTGGATGTAAAAGCGGGGATTAATATCCCCTTTTAATGTTTTAATGTTTAATATATTTTATCTTGATATAAATGGTGAAATTCAATGTAGATGGTATTTGCTTATCATTTTTCTTTTTAGTTTTTTGTGCTTCAATAATAATAGACTAAGTTTTCGTTTCCTTGACTATAACATCATGGCTACTGGTTTGAAATCTTGTCTCGTTCTTCTTGTATTTGCCCACTTAGGACAATCACGTCCATTCCCTTTCTCTCACCAAACCCCTCACTCACACAGGACAGTGCCATAGTGAAGTGAAAACATGTCCAATTGGAACAAAATTATACTTAGTTTATTGTAAAATCTCAAGGATTATTATTTGTTCACTGTTTAATTGAATATTTTAGATTTTTATATCTCCCAAATTGCAAAGAAAATAACTATTGCGGTGAAATTTAAGAAAATACCAGAAAATAAAGATTAAAGCGTAATAATCTGAATTACATTTTCACAGCTTCACAACTGTACATTATTTAAGTATGTGCATACGCCTATTCTTAACCAACTAAAAACCAATTGTCTGACAAGCATTTGTTTATCTCTGAGTAGTAGTGTCCAAATTCAGGTTAACTGTTGTACGCTTTATTTACTGATACGTTTTATTACATAAATGATATCTACTATTTTGTTTTTATTGTTTCCCACACATATTATGTTTGGTAAATTCCCTCATTTACCAACATTTCGTAGCAAACCAGCTTTATCTTTATTTGTTAATCTTTAATTTTGATGATCATTACAAAACAGGAAGTACTAACTTTTTAAACCCCCAACTTTTGAATTTTAAAAAGATACGTTTACAAAGTAATGTCCACACCTCATTCGAGCAGAAAGATCTCTAACTTTATTTATTTTTATTTCGAAAACTTTTCCTCTACTTAAAAATAATGTTCATACTTTTCCGGTAGAACGGAAATAAAAAAAACTTTCCGGAATGTGGAGCACCTCCATTCGAGAGTCATTTTAAACCTAGTCGACATTTTGTTCTCCTCTTTAAACGGTCGTGTGGGGGAGCTGACTAGTAGCGGCGCGTAGCGGCCAGTTTGGTAAGTTAGGGGGCTCTGCCCTCACAGCATTCTAATGGCCGCATTAATCCGACTGAATCCGGATTCAATAAAAGAACAAAGTCGATAACATTCGTAAAAAAAAAAACTTTCAGGACGTAGTTGATTTTAAATAGATCCCCTACTAGAACGGATAGTAATGGGAAGAGGATGAGTTAAACTAGAATACTCTCTTTATCAAAGCTTAGCCAGAAACTTGATTTAAATAGTACAAAATAAAACAAACTTTAGATAAATAAATATTCATAAACACACATTGGGTTGAATAAAAGTTCGCAATCTCGAAACTCAACCTTGCAAAAATTTAGTCTAAGCATCAAAAATAAAAAGATAAAACACAAGCCCCGCGAGATAAAACACAATACTAGACTGCCTACAGTTCTGTGATGCAAAGTGTATAGTTATTAATCGCAGGGGCTCTGCACATTCTCATTTCGACGTAAGGTGGATCTAATACTACTCTTAATACAGTTATGTGATGCGGGCTGTATCATATCCATACAATATTTCTTTTAAGCTTTTAAAGCTTTCAATCAAAATTTAAGAGTTGTTTTTACTGTCTGAACTGGATTTATTTGTTGACCGATAGTCGCCACCTCCCCTCTTTATTGGTGATTTATTTCCGTGAGTTTAGTTAAACTATTTATTACAATACGTATGTTACTAAACTAGCCTCACATAAACAGGTTGGAATAGTTAAACTAGAATACTCTCTTTATCAAAGCTTAGCCAGAAACTTGATTTAAATAGTACAAAATAAAACAAACTTTAGATATATTAAATATTCATAAACGCACATTGGGTTGAATAAAAGTTCGCAATCTCGAAACTCAACCTTGCAAAAATTTAGTCTAAGCATCAAAAATAAATAAAAAGATAAACCACAAGCCCCGCGAGATAAAACATAATACTAAACTTCCTACAGCTATGTGATGCAAAGTGTATGATTATTAATCGCAGGGGCTCTACACATTCTCATTTCGACATAAGGTGGATCTAAAACTATTCTTCATACAGTTATGTGATGCGGGCTGTATCATATTCATAAAATACATCTCTTAAGCTTTTAAAGCTTTCAATCAAAATTTAAAAGTCGTTTTTACTATCTGAACTGGATTTATTTGTTGACCGATAGTTGCCACCTCCCCTCTTTATTGGTGATTTGTGAGTTTAGTTTAAATAAACTATTTCTTACAGTACGTATGTTACTAAACTAGCCTCATACAAACAGGTTTGAATATGCTTATAGAAGGTTAGACTAGAGTGTGCATCTTTTTGTTGAGTTAGACTACCCGTGGAGCATATATGTCTAACTGTAGCCAACTCACCAACTCAACAGTGAAGATATATGTGTGGTGCTTTAGGACTGACAAAGTGTTAAGTTAACAATCAAACGGCGATATGTTACTCCTCAAGCGAGATTTACAATTGATCGCCCCGACGTTGAATGGGGAGGTTGTTTAATTATATCCCCTTCCATTACTGGAGGTACGGTGCGTTATTGCCTGCTTTATCGGCTGTCGAACCCGCTCAGGTCGTCTAATCCATTGCTTTAGTACGGAGTTGAATTTCAAGAGCAGTTGAGTTCGGTGAGTTAGAATGGCAAGAGGAGGTATAACCTGTCCATGGAAACAATCGACTGTAGAAGTTTAAACATATTGGTTCCTAATTAACGTGCCTCGTAAACATGTATGATTAATAAGAGCTAAAATTTGACAAAACCTCTTAAAGTCACATAACATATTTAAGATGTATTTTAAAAATTAAATAGGTTTATTCAATTTACCAACCTACATAAAAGGACTAAATTAGCGTGAAGTAATTATACTATTAATCTATGTTCAGTAAAACTGTATATATTTGAAAATACTACCTATTAATATATTATGATAATTCTATCATTAGCTATATTAGTAATAAAATAAATATTACGTTCAACACACGGCTTAAGGGAATTGCCTACTTAGAGAGAAATATTCTAACAATCACAACGTTTCTTCTCATTGGTCAAAACCATTAAAACAATCGTCAATTACGTTCTATTGTGATTCTATTTAATAATAATTTCATTTTTTTTTAGGAAGGAGGGACCCATGTTTCTAAAAAAAATCACAATATCATATCAAAATAAATTATTGTAATCTTGAACATTTCTGGCCTCGATATTATAAGGAATCTTCACATTTTACATTTACCACACCCAAAAAGGAGGATTTTACACTTATGTCTGTATTGTCTGTCCCCGAGCTTAGATACTATACACTTTGATGTATTTTGTTCAAACTTGATATTTAGATTTTATAGAGATATCCATACATCGATTTTTGTTTTTATTTTAATCTCACTTCTTAGTGAAGTTTAGTTAACTAATAAATGATTTATGAAATTTTCAAATTTTGACGCAGGAATTTTAAGATACTCCAAGAATAATTCGGCTTTGTAGTTTAATTATTATTAGTATCACTTCATATTTTATTATCTCCTCACTAAAATTATATATATATATATGTCTGAAATAGTAAACATTTAATCGTATTTTATTAGATCTTTTTATTTTAATGATTGTTTCACAAACAGTGATACACGTAGGTACGCCTCCTGGGGTACACAAATTATTTCAGGGGAGTACTGGCCACTGAATTTTACTAACGATACAATTTTGAGACTTATTTACAAAATAATATAGCTTTTGTTAAAATCTTATGTAAATATATAGGCCTTAGTTTCCTTTGTTCAGAGCTTTGTTTAGCTGACAACCAAAGCTTTACTAAATTTTGTAATGAATGTTTAGAATTTAACATAAAGTAGATATTTATTCTATTTATTTTACTGATAACTGTAAGAAGGACCATGGAATTAAAAGATGTACTTGACTGGAGAAAGTTTGGAAAACGCCGAGCTTAAATAATTCTTCCTACTTATTCATGATTTATCCTCTGGGCTAATAACGAAAAACGTGTTAACTTAACAGAATATTTTCTTCTAAATCTTCTATTTCACCCCGTGCCAAAGTCAAAATGTAGGATAATGAATGCTTTATTTAATTTTTAACGTGAGCAAGCATTGTTCTCTTACAGCTCCAGCAGTTCGGCAAATATCCGCGAGATGTACTTGCGGGGAGCCAAATTGATCATTTCCTATATCTTCCCCCTTCCCTCACCCCATTATGCATGAAACTACAGTGTAGTACTACGTCATCAGTAACATTATGCTTTAGTGAATTTAAAGTAAAAAAATGGGGTGTGGCTGTGTCATGGACACGGCCGTGTGTTGTACGTGAATACGTTTATGTAACGGGTTATATTTTTTAATTAAAATATTTTTATTTATGTATACAATATATATATATATAATTACAATAGATAGATTGACGACAGCTGATAATTAAAACTTAAACGAACATCGTAGCTTCTCCGAGTCAAAAGTTATACTAATTGCAAATCTCGATACGCTGCAAAATAACCTCAAAATGGTGGCACTTCCCCCTCCACCGCGCACGATGCGTCACTGTTCTCGCTTATCGTAATGAATTCTTTGATCCTTTAGCTATCCAGTGGTGTAATTTAATTTTGAATGTAGAGGAAAGATTCGAAACTACAACACCAAACTGTATCCCCCGATTTTGTTATTATTAGGTTTTTTGGATTGCCCCCGTATGGTAGCAAATTTAAAGACGTAATAACGTCAAAACACTGCATAAATATAATGATGAAAACAAAAATTGTACGAAACTCCGCACAGACTTTCTCACTATATTGTTTAAAAATTGAGATATTTTCTCAAAACTCGTAATATATGTGAAACGAAATAATATACACTAGCAACCCAAGGATAAATTGCACTATACCTAAATAAAACATTTTTCGAGTCCCAGTTTTAAATTTTATAATTTTATTTTTAAAGATTTAATATCCTCATTTGTATGTTTGGACCGATAAAAAAGATCAATTTTGGGTCCACAAGGGTCAACACTTCGTATTAAAATTCCAACTTCCGGTTAAAATTTTCGACAATTTATTAGGTGCTGCACATCTTCAGGTCATCGCATTGCTATTAAATTCCTCATTTATAAATTTTGACCAATATAAAATCTTTAGTCATGGTCAAAACCACACACAAACTTCCATTCCAATTTTAAAATGCTCCAAATCATCTTCTTGCAACATTGTTTTGCCCATGAAAAAAAACCCACAGAAACAACAGACAGTCCTAAACAACCAATAGTGTATTTAAAGGTGATTTCAAATTTAAACAGCTTAGAAAAGTGCAGAAATAATTTATGATGTCCAAAGAATGACAGAGCCTCCAAAATCCCGGAGGAAATTATGGCGACTTGTGAAAAGTAATTATTTTGACAAACTCACGCTGTAAACTTAGAAAACAAATACTTCCCCTTATCCCTCCGTTCCTTGGGAGGCTTCTTCCGAGCCGGCCGCTAGAATGCAGTAGTGGTTCTACAACGTCACATGTATGTTGATTTTTGGTGGCAAGCAAACTGCAGTCCTCTTGACGAAAATAATTGATTTAATTGCTAATTTACAAGTGAGTAAGCTAAATCGTGTATTTACACTTTTTATTTGCCGTTATAAATGTCATGTAGTAAGGAATTACGCCCATGGATGTCAGGAAACAAATAATTATATTTTTTAGCACCGCATTTTACTACCCATTCGGGTCATACGCTTATCTCCTAATTACTCTAATCGTTTTAGGGATTAGGAATGCTATATGTATAGGAAATGTACACACATATGCTTGGAGGGAGAGGGGGGAAACATTTTGGTAAAACAAACCTCAGTACACCCGACCAAGATTCGAACCTTACTCCCCGTCATCGGCATTCTAGTCTACTGTGAGATTAGCGCGTTATACCATTCGGACACCGAATAGGATTGCGTGGAATAGTTCCCGTACTCCATGAGTGTCTTGAACTACCTAACATAAGGGAACAGGATTAAGAGAGGGAATAGTCACAGCCTATGTTAGCATAAGAAAATAATACAAACCCGATGAGTTTTAAATCAGCTCCTCAGCATTTTTCTGGAGAGAGAATGGAAAACCAAAATGTAGTAACGGCCACCTTTAGTGCATTTGGTCGTAGTATGCACCCTAGAGCAGCGCGCACCTAACTTTCTTGGCTGCTCTTTAATATTTAAAATCATTGTTATAAACTATTGTTCTACCCCCGTTTCTTCTTCTATTCTCACAGCTTAGTGTTTCCTACTTACCCAGAAAATATCACTAATAATATTATACTAAAATATCTATTTTATAAAACATTGTAAATATATATAATCTATTAAAGGGCATATATATTACTAATGAAGGAAATAATTTCAGGTACCTGGTTTGTTATACAATGAAATACTTTATATAAGTTCCTTCAACAGTGAAATGTAATCATCGCAAATCACGTAAAGATATGATTGTATCTTCTAAAATTTCCACCTTATGAAATTTCAAGAGCTACTTCACCTAACTCGAACAAGAACTAGGCATTCCTCTCTATGAGATACCCTAATTAACTGGGAGCACCCAAACGGCAGATTCAGTAATCGAAGGAGAGAAGGAAATTAATCTACATTTTCTGGATGCTTTGCAGTCAAAGGAACCGCTTTACATTCCATCCCCCTCACAAGAACTGCCATATTTAATCCATCATGGTAGTTTCAAAACTGAACAAGTTCGTTGGGATGAAAAATAGATCTAGCTTAGAACAATAATAACTTCCTCTAATTTGTTTCAGTAATAAATAGATTTAATTTGATTAAAAATGTTCTCCTCTTGGATTATTAATTTAATAATTATTGGCCTCGTTAAAGGTAGCATGTAGTGAAGCGTGAGTTAAGGTATTCTTATTTACAGATTTGTGACAGTAAACATTTTTTTTTTGGCCAACATAAATAAAACATTGTTCAAGTAGATACGTTTATCTTAGTTCTATACGTTTGGTAATATCAACAACTGTTGAATATCTGTCATGAGCATGGCGGAATTTTACGAGAAACATTTTAAATTAAGAGAAAAAGTCAAAAGTTAGTTAAGATCATGACCGATATTTAAGAACGGCTGATGTTACCAAGTGTGTAAAATTAAACTAAACCAGTTTATCTATTTGGACAAAAATAAGTAATCTAAAGACTGATCTGATTTTATATTAATTTTTAAATCCATAGGTTTTTTTACACCTCTACTTAAATCATGAACTTAACAAATAATTGTACTCAAGCATGTAATAATATAATTCTCTCTCCAAAGTAGTAAATTTGGTTCAGACAAGGACGTCACCGAAAACACCAGAATGCTAGTTACGTTTTAAGGTGCACTGCAAAATGCAGAGACAGACAGACGGACATTGCGAAAACAACTTTTTTTTTTGTTTCAGGGGATCATAAAACGTCGACATTTCATCAAAATCTCGATTTCAATTTTTGGACGATCTTCAAGATGTAGAGATAAATTAAATAATGTTATCAAAGGATTTTTTTTAAGGTTGCGAATTACAACTAGTCCTGAATATCCATACTTAATGGAGTGGGGATTAAAAGGTACGTTACATTAAATGTGCTCACATTAGCGTGGAGAGAGAGTGGAAAAACCATTTAAGATAAATTCCCCTCAGTACATATGGCTGGAGTTCTAATGCCGACGTCATCAGTGAACCAGACTTACAAGCTTGACGTTTAGTCCACGGGTCAATGGGCTATAAAAAGTTCAAACAAAACAAATATTGGGATAGATTATTTTATTCAGCTTTGGTAAATAAAATCTTGGCAACAAGTTAAATATTGGAGTCTTATGGCCCTTTAGAAGTGACCATATCAAATTTCACCTTTTTTATGAGTGTATCGTTCACTTAGTAATATCTACCAATCCTCTTGTTCAACTCACACCACCGACATCTTTAAGAATCCCCCGTTCTTTGGGGGAATTCAAATCCCATTCATGTGGCTTGTCTTAAGGGCAAAGTAGATATCTGAAAAGTAATTAAGGCTGAGCGGAGAGAAGCAAATAGATCTCAAGAGACGAGTTCTACAGATTCTGACTTCCGTTTTACTTTGGTCCATCTTATTGTTTACAAACGTAATTTATGTTTTTTAATTAATGAGATATTTTTAAATTACCATTTGAAATTACTTGTCTAATGAAACAGGATAAGGACGTTGAATTTTACTTAAATTCAGTTAAATTCTGCTAAAGAGAGAATGAAAGCTATCACCTAACACATGTCCTACTCATTGAACTAATGTAAGAACCCAGAATATCACTTCTATCCAGAGCGGTAATGGTTTAGTTGCACTTTCTCATATAGAGAACATATTGTAATATTTGAGGTTTGTTTTTTAGCTTGGGGTCTTTGCTGGGTCATGACGTTTGATGTACAGCTGAGACGGATTGATGGGGTTTTTTTTCCCAACTTTGTATGTATATTTGAAAAGGAATCAAACGATTTTACTCCATTTTATCCATACATCGAGTCAAGTATTCTTCAACTGTCACTTTTGATAGCTACTTAAAAAAATAACAATACTATAGTAAAATGTTAACAATGTTGATCATAAATAAATATTTTCTAAAATGTTCTTCCATCCAAAATCAGAGTATATCTAGTGTTTTACATGAAATATATTATTACGTACTTGATTATTAGAGAAAAATCCATTTTAGACTCGTTTACAGATACATGATTATTTTTAATTTTAAAATTGGTTGGAATTGGCTCATCCATAGTCTACTTGATAAAGCTTGTATACGTGTTTTTCAGAGAGAATCCACTTACCGGTATTTGACTGATAGGCAAGTTTTTATCTGTATTTAAAACTCTGATAGAGTACATGAGAATGTCTGCTATTGTGACGTACTGGTATGTTTTAAAGATTAAACCTTCCCTCAGTAATCCAGAGGGCGAGCGTGTGTTGAAACATAATTACTCTCTAATTGTAACAGCCGGTGGCCGGTATGGACGCCATGCCTGTTCTAATCATTCCATGTCATTGATTACATTACTATAGTCATTTGTCTGGGCCGTCCTCTGCTCCAGAATAGTGTAGCAATGACGTTCCTTTGTGTGATCATCTGTGTGACTGTCAATTTGTGTGACTGGCATGATGGGGGCCATGCAGTTTGACTTAGACTCAATCTAAACCGCACATACAGAGAGGCTGATTTCCCTATAAAGTGGTATTCCAATCTCATCTGGAAAGTATGTCGTAGTTCCTTTGTTTTATTTCATCAGCATGTATCTTAGTTTCGATTAAATGGTTAACATCCTCGTACAACTTTGTATGTGTGTAGATTGCATCTTAATACCCAACTAGGCTATTATCATATTGACACTAGTAATAATAATAATAATAATAATAATGTAGCATTCATATGGCTACAAGCTAATGTTAGTCAACGAGTCATCAAAATATTACTTACCCAATATCACCATCCCGGCTACAGTCGAGAAAACATAAACACATCCAGCCCCTACTTCACCCAGTCAACGACTGCCTTTGTGAAACAAGAGTCCGGACACGCCCCGCTAGAGTTCGCTAGCATAGTGCCAACCGACGCCAACCCCAGAAGAAGAGAATTTTCTTTCTAGAATACACGAGTTCGGCTTCTAGAAAAATACAGATGTTTCCATGGTCACGCACGTTCCCCCCCCCCCCCCCTT
>CABFWB010001207.1:57186-75881 GCA_902151455.1 Timema bartmani
AAAACTCCCCAGGTCTTTTTATGGCGCTATTTTTTGAACTGTTTCTTTCCCTTTTCTCACATTCTTCTTTCTCCCGTATTCTGCTGTCCACTCTGTTTGATAGTAGAAGAGGCAGAGGAATAAAAATGTTTAAATAAAAGGAACATTTTGAATATGTTAATTTTACTGTTGGCCACAATGTGTCCATATTTGCTAGTTCTAACATTTCGAATCAATGTTATACAGCTTTTTGATTTGTTTGGATAAAGCAGGTTTCTTGTAGAAAATATGTTTATAAAATACAAACTTATTTTTCACGGTCAACATTGATAACATATTTTTAAATTATTATTGTTATTTTATAGGTATTTATCTTATATATCAAAAGTAACAGATGTAGACCACATTAATTGACGTATAAATGAAATGTTTCAGTAATTTTTTGTAAGTCTAAAATAGTTCCTTACCATCTAAATTGGTCTGTACATGAAAATCGGATAATATTAAGTGAAATATGTACAGTACAAGTCAAATAAAACTTGTCAATATTCCGATGATAATCGAGAGCGAGTTTGTTCACAAGAATACCGGAAGATCCGGGAAAATACAGGGGCAACTTTGTGTCAGAAAAAAACAAGATAAAACAAGGAGGGATCTTACTAAAGAAATACTATAGGTAATATTTGAGCCCTGAAGAATTTTAAAATTTAAATTCAAGATCTTAATAGTGGTCCTTTTCATAGAAGAATAAAACAATTGAATAAACAAACACGCTGAACTGGACACGCATCTTATTCAGTCCTCAATTTATAGCGTTTATATTTCCCCATAAAGGTTACATCACGCAGTTATAAACATAGGTTACGTGATTTAATAGAGATCACTTTTATGACAAGTAGAATTTAATTATTCTGTACCTCATTCTAATTTGTCTAGAGGGATAGCAATTCCTTCTGGAAACCTATAAAACCCAGGGAATTGTTGTTGTGTTAATCAAAATATTGGCAACCCTGATTGTACTCATGCGGACAAACATGTGTTACACTCCAATTTTCATAGACAGCTGACTGCTTTAAATGTTTCTAAATATATTTTCATTTATTCATACGTCAACTCACGTGATCTGCAACTATCACTCTTGATGAATATTAACAATAAATATAAAATTACACTAATTTTATTATTTATTATTATCACCACGTCTTACTACCCGTTCGGGCTATACGCTTAGGTACTAATTACACTAATGGATTAGGAATTGGGAAGGTTGAATCTAGAGGAAGTGAACCCTCATTTGCGTGGATGGAGAGTGGAAAACCATTTAGGAAAAACCGCCCCCCAGTCCACCCGACCGAGATTCGAACCTCGATATCCCCGTCCTTGGTGGTCTAGCTCAACACGACTGGCGCGTTAGCCAACTACGCCACCGAGGCGGTTAATTACACTAATAAAATATTAAGTTTCTTTCAATTTAAAAAAAAGTTTATATTGTCTGAAAGAATCTTCGTACGAAAATTGAACTGTATTATTTTTATGACAGTGGCTACCGTTATGAACGCAGCTTAAGTCGATCGATAGTAGATGATGGTTTCACGTTCCTTGCCTCCAGCTTGGTCCTTGTGTAGGGACTACACCATTACTTCCCCCCCCCTCCTTACAACCTTCTTTTACCCCCTAATACTACCCCCTTCCCCTGTCTACACCAAAACGTATTTATTTTACATACGAATTTGTCCCTCGGTTATCAAATAAAGAAAAAAAGAAAACTTTATCGGACTGACAACCGTCGAAATGGACGATGTCTTGGTCAGCAATTTTACAATTCGGGTCAGGGAATACCCTCCCTCCCCTACCCTCTTTTATATTCCATATTGACTAATTTGTATTCACTTGAGTAACCATTCAATTGGAGACCTTAGTTCAGACCCATCCCGTGGTTAGGTCAACCTGTCTGTTGAGTTAGATTCACATTGTACTTGGTCTCAACTGAGTTTCCTTTGATGTCACCCCCTCCTCATCCTGATATCTTAGATGGGAAGAAGGTCACGTCTCTAATGGCCAGCGGGTGGACTATATCTTAGTCTCCATTTACAATAGCATGACCCGATACGTGCTCATGTGGTTTAAAATAGTTTGTGACACATAAATATAAAATGTCATTTATCAAGTAAAACACTTCCCAGTACGTTTAGAGCAAAATCGTTATAGACATTTTCTAAAAATCTTGAATTTTCAAAAATCATTCATTAAAAAACTATCATAATTTAGAATTAGCATTAAAATAACAATTGGTCCTAGAGCTATGACCATATTATGCCGAGATCACGATCAACTTAACGTAATATTCACTTAAAGTTAACTTAACGTATGTGTGATCACGATTCACATAACTTAACTTAACGTAGCAACTCGAGCCAAACATCTTCATTCTCGAGTATGATCTGTGATTTGTACTATTTTTACAGTGATGATCTATAAATGTTTACAGTTTTCAATCGATATAATAAATATCTATTACAAAACTTTTTTGATAAATTTAACTTTCCTATTATAGTTTATTTATGTTGTTTCAATGTCTGATCACTTGAACTTACGCTAAAGAGTAAACATTGGTCATAAAACCAACAAATGAGCTACTTAATATCCCTATTGACGTTACTCGCATAATGATTGGCTGGCTAGGTCACGTGATACCCTTCAAGTAATGTTCACTTAAAGTAAAAGACCTCCCAGGATATCTCTTACGTTAAGTTAACTGCAAGTTAACTGCATCGTGATCGCCTCCATTTAAACACACGAGGAGGTCCTTTACTTTAAGTTGCGTTAAGTTAACTTTAAGTTAACGTTAAGTTTATCGTGATCCCGGCATAACATAATTATCCTAAATATCAATTTTGAACTAAATCCATCAAATAATTTCTTTTATAGTCCCAGGTACAGAATTGTATATAGACCCACATTTTTTTAGTTTGAGTTCACATAAAACATAATAATATCAAGGTCAAAAATGTTATCGATTACAATACTTTCCCTGTGTGAGAAAGTAAACAGGAATTACACCTTTCTCCAAGCGATTATATCAATGCATCCGGTTCAAGGTGGCTTTAATTTTTTTTTTATGATAACTTTAGTATGAACATGGTAGGAAGAACCTTATCTGACAGTTACAAAAGTTACTAAAACTAGTTTCAAGTGTTCATACGTGAGGCAATGTCATCTGCAAAATTATCAATACCTAGGGACACCGACTTTTCACGAACAGTGTTTTCACGAAATGTTTGAAAAATCATTTTCGAAAACGCTAAAACTTGTTTCAAGTTCAAAGAAATCATTATTATGTATTTATTAGTTCACGAAATAAAATGATAAAAGTATTTACCCACGAAATCAAAGTCTTTTTCACGATATCTTATTATTATTATTCGTATTCTAAAACGAAATTCATGTTTTCTAGGCAAAATTCCGTTTGTTCGTTAACACGCAAATAACATTAGCGGACATGTTGATTTCGATTGCCGTAAAAATGCAGTATTGGTCAAGGTCAAATCTACGCAGCCTTTGCCATCGATGTCAACAAATATCAAAGACTAGTCGATATACAAACAGTGGACTCGCAAAGATAGATCGTAATTTTACTTTCTTCTATGTAGACTTAAATAATATACCTTAAAACCCATGCGTTTATTGTATTCCGTTTCAAATCTAATGATAACAAATTTATTATATATTTATTTTGATAGTTTAAAAGTATTCATGGACTATTTTATTCAGTGGATTATTGAATTAGACGTTATTTTTATTCACTTTAAGACTTTTTTTTAGTGATTTCATTGTATCTATGTTTGTTATTGTGAGTGAGAATATTTTATCGGTCTTCATTTATGGTGTGATTTTATATTATATATTCGTAAAAAAATATAATGTGTAAAAAAAAAGTATTCTTCCATGATTTTTCCAGGTGTTATAAAACAATTTTTATGACGAAATTTTTGTTTATTTGAGAATTTTTATGACAAAATTCAATTGTTTTTTTGACGAAGTTTCACAGATATATTTACCATAATATAGGGTATCGATGAATACCTATAAAATAACAATAACAGTATAGTAGAATGTTATCAATGTTGAACGGAGTATAACATATCTGTATTCTCCTATCTGTCCTTTCTACCGCGCTCTTGCTATACTCGCCTCCTGTAAGTTAACTTGGCTTGATTTGTTTTGATGTTAGCGTGTAATTACATGTGTTTTTTTTGTAATCAATCAGCGGTGCGTTTATGACACCCCTCCTCCCCCGATACCAATTACGAAGGGATTACATCGGTAAATAGATAGCTCTGTAGAGATTAACTGCTCATAAAAGAGTCCACAACGGGTTACGAAGTCGGTGCTAGTTAGTTTTGCGAATCGATCTGTTAAATTAGTAATCGTGAAACGTTTGAAAGCTTCGGCCTCCCTTCTATGGGCAGACCTACCTGTAAACTCATTTCCTGGTCGCGGGAACAAACGAGGATCCCCCCCCCCCCTCCCAGGGGAAAAGGGGATGTTGACACTCAACCTAGCCCCTTTGTAACCGGGGCCAGGGGGGCGGAGCCGCTGACAATAATTCCATTCAATCTTCCGGGATTCTGTTAATAGCTTGCTCTTCAACTTGTGCAAACGTTTGTTTGTTTGGGGATGAGGAGGGAAATCGGGAAGGAGGGTGTATGAGGTAGGGGGTAGGGGGGAATAGGGGAGTTGGGAGCGTTTATACCATCAAAATTTAAATCAAGTTGAAATGTGTAAGACTTAATACCCAGTGGGGATTCAACCTTGGTATCCTGGTAATTAAGTCCAACCATCTCCTCTTTAAGTTAAGGGGCTAAAATCTAAGTAGAGCCCTTAAATGGGTATGTAGAAAGAAGTGGTGTAATATTAGGTTAAGTTACCTAATAAGTCGTCGAATAGATTAGTCTTATGCCTAGAAAATAATCCTTGTGACGTTTGTGCCGTATTAAAGTATTTAGTTGCAACAAAGTTTGGATTGCGATTGATTTATAGTTCAGTATAACCTGCTTTTGTGGGCACGGGGGTTAAGTCGTCAACTTCATATAGTTTGCCAGTGGTGGGGAGAACAGGGTTGAAATCCCAGATGGGCTTATTAAGGGTGTTTTTATACATGTTCATCCACTCTCCCTCCACGCAAATGCATATACATGTCCTCTATATTTAAACTTCATCCTTAACCCAGCATTGAAATTAAATGCGGATAAACTGGATGGGTAGTAAGATGCACAAAATTAATAAATATATAATTAACTAAAATTTAAAATAATTCCACTTTCACTATGCACCTTTTGAAACAATCATTATTAATGTAATTTAATATAGAAATGTAATTACTCCAAATTATCTAGAAGCCAATTAACTTGTGCGTAAATAAGACATAAAGTGATAAACAGGCTTAATATATTTAGGAGTGGAAAGCTACATAGGGGTAGTAGGTATATAGGTGTGTAACAATAAATAATCCAACATTTCTGTTGGCAGCTCATTCACACCTAGTTGCTCATACATCCGCGTCAGCGCTGTACGCCGTAATTAAATAATAAATCTGTTAAACCACAAACTTGGTACGTAGCAGATAAATTGTGCTCTCTACAATTTGGAAAAGATTTACTCGTCCACAAAACTTTAAACTTCTATTTAATCTCTAATAACTTAGAATATTTCACATTACATTAATTCATGGAGACCAAATATACTGAAGTTAAAAGTCGTAAACTTTATAAATAAGGTCATTTGTAAATAGTAACTATTTTGGTTGAATTTTACAGTCGGCTTAAAGTACAAATAAGTTGGGTTATTAGCGCCTGAGACCACGCTAATATTGAACGTCACTCTCGCATTTGACAGGATTGCCGGTGATGGAGATATCGGAGTTCGGATCTTGGTTAAGTATATTGTAGGTGTTTTTACTAAAGGGTTTAACTATCTCTCTCTACGCAGATTTGGGTATATTTCCTTTGTTTTTACCTTCTCAGTCCTTAATTAATTGGTATAAATATGAAATCTCTGACCAAGTACCTATCAAACCCTTGTTACTTCCAACAAAACAAACAACATTCGTTTGTTTGATCATTAAAATACCATTTTTGGAGAATTGATATTTAAAAAAATTCAATTTACATCTCATTGAAAGAAAAGAAAACACTTCTTTGTGGAAGAGTATTTTTGCACAGGTGACCTAGCGGTCTAGGGTTAAGGTGTCGGACTTCTGTACTGGAGGTCCGGGGTTCAATCCTCGATCCCGGAACAGATTTATCTGATTGCCAAACCCTTCCTTCACCTCTGACAAGACGTGTATTAATCACAACTTGTGAATGTGTGGGATGCCAGGCCTCCACCGTGGTTCGGATTCCACGTTAAACTGTAAGTCCTCCATTTCGTCTCACAATCACCCTACCATTACACATTAGCGTAAGTGCATATAACATAAACGGTTATTAAGACACGGTGATGATAATAATAATAATATTTGCACAGCTTTCTAAATATTTAGTTATTCATTTTATAAATTATTTCATCGCTCAGTAGAACACTCATTGGTCAGATATCAACGAACATACATTCCCATGTGAGGTATGTAGAGCAGAGCTTGTTTAAACTGTACCTGTGAATTGTTCTCATCACTCAGTAGAACACTCATTGGTCAGGTATCAACGAACATACATTCCCATGTGAGGTATGTAGAGCAGAGCTTGTGTGTGATCGATAAAAAGGGCCAGCAGAGTGAGGGTAAATATATCGTTGTTATAGTTTTAACAAACTCTACTTACCCTGGCGGCGCTCCACTACACGACACTGTTGCCGTATGCCGTTTCTCATGTGAAAGGAATCTTCCCTTCTATTTCCGGATATAAAATTGACAGTCCTCCCTCTCGAGGCTGGCTCGTTGTATCTGGCTCCGGAACTAGCCTCGCGGTGGGGTCAATTTCCGATATTTGCACAGCGAACACTGCTCTTGTAGCTGGGATCACGTGGTACCTACATCGTCACGACATTGTTTACCCCGCTAATAGGGTCTTCTACGTGTGGGAGAAACGAGAACTAAAGAATGAGATGACGCGTTTTATAAGCACAAAAAAAAAAAAACTTGGCAAAACCAAAAATGCATGCTCTATTTTTTTATGCAACAAAAATTCATACCAAAAAATGTATATGTAAAAGCTATTTATATTTTTACTTACTCTATGACATTAGGAACTTGAAAGCTTATTGCTGCACTTAGAAAAGTACGTCACATATCCCTATCTTGAGCTTATTTTATCCAGTCCACTTCATGACTCCTTATATCTATTTTATCTAATTTTATCCAGTCCACTTTATTACACCTTATCCCTATCTTTATATAGTTTTATTCAGTCCATCTCATAACACCCTATCGCTTTCAAGTCAATTCTAATTTTTAGAAAACATTAATTTGTTTCCACACGATTTTTACATAGCATTATTAGATTGATGTGAAAAAAGACTTTTTTAAGATATAATTGACAAAAGAAAATTAAGGGAAAAATAAAAAGAATTAAAATAAACTATCCAAAAATATACTGTTCAACCGAAATCAAATTTTAGCTCTACGATAAAATGAAAAAAAAATGAACTATCTATAAAAAAAATTAAAAATTAAAACAATCATATCTTTAAGATATCTAGTCATAGGTCTACATAGAATGTAAATAAATAAATTTAAAAAATTGGCGTTTGATCACACAAAGCCTAGTTTAATATTTTTGATTGAAAATCTGTTCATAACAATTTAAATTACAAGAGTATCAACAATTAATTTCAATAGGATGCTATTCTGGTAACATATGAAGGGAATTCAAACGTTTGGAGTCAATTATTTTTGTTTAAGACCTTTATAGTGTGAACGTACAGTAAAGTACATACATACAGAACACTACAGGGCAAACACATTTTGGCATGGAGATGAATATCAGTCAGAAAAAATCTCATATACATGTCTTCGTTCATATAAATATAATTTTTACGTGGTTAAAAGAAACATTTTAATTGTTTGAACTTATTTTATTGACGCACATTAGCTTGATCTCCTGTCAAATATAAAACAAACATAAATAATAATTAATGTTTTCTTATGCTGAGTTACAGCTAGTTGTTTATTGGGATATGTTACTTATAGTATAAATGAAAGGTTTTATTTTGCTGGTGAATTTTATCAGCACATGAATTAATGTTATTAGCGGGAGGAAAGGATATTTTTTTTCAAGAATATTAAAACAGACTACCTATGTCAAAATCGTAAATTATATTTTGCTATGAACAAAAAATTCACAGAAATAATTTAATTTTGATTTCGAAACATATTGGTATATTTTGTAAAAAGTCAAATATTGATATTTAGGTAGCTATAGCTTATTTGGAGGTAGAATAGGGGTGAGGGGCCTAGGTTATCCTATATCCTCCTCTTCTGATACAGCCTCCCCTTTTTTTAATATTTCACCAACGTATTCATTACTAGAACGAACTGTTTACGTCCTCACATGGAATTATTTAACTAATCCAACGAGGAGATTCCCAACAGTTCCTTAAAACAAGAAGTGAACGCTGTGTCATCGACATGACGTCATTTCCTCTCCTATCGAAGGGAGTGTATAGGTAGCGAACTTTGAGCCCTGGTGACACAGTTATAGTGGCCAAGTTTTAAAGTGACATTTTAATTGAAGAGGAAAAGTTATGTTCAAAGTCCACCGTGCTCAAGACAGATTTTCAAGAACTGTTGATATTACCATGATTATATAGAAAATAAAAATTAGATATCTCTACTGAAGGAATATTTTACTTATATATTGGTATATTTTATTTATATATTTATATTTTATTGATTGTTTCGACCTAACAGGTTGTTTTGTTACTATAAGAAGACAGTCAGACAAACTTTACAGTGGTGTATTTTGCTCCGTTTTCACAAAGGACGGACTCACTCACTCCACAACATTGACAAACCAATTAAGTTAAGAGAACGTTTATTTTTGTATGATTGAACCCTGGGTGATTTGTATTAACCGAGTTTAATAAGCCAATTCAGAGTATCAAGGTCTCAGTTTATAAAGCATCAGCTCTGATTGAGTAAATTTTGTGTAAATTACCAACATTGGAGAGCCATTTACAAGTCATCCCCCTCGAGCAGTGATTAAGGGAATGTTGTTAGGTTTAAACTATTTCCTACCCCATTTATATTCATTTGACCAACTAAACGCGTTACTTGAATTAGGCATTGCCACTCTAATGTCGGCCCATTAACATTCCCGGACTAGTTATTAACCTGAAAGAATGAAAGAAATGTACAGATATAATTTACTTCTGTTAGGTTTACATGCTGACTAATTTCTACAATTAACAAACCAATGTACTACCGGTAATTTAGAGGCAAATATAAAACTAATTTAAACAATATTATCATTGAAAATTTATTTTACTTGATAAGACAACATTATAGATTTAAGTGAAAATTGTTTACATAAATTATGATTAAAAAAAACTCCATAATTTCAATAGCTTTTACCTAGAGAGATTATTATAAGACAACAATAAACTATATTACCATCGTCCAGACTTCGAGCCTCAGTCACTTTTATATTAGAACATCATCTACTGGGCTCTACGTTTTTAAATATGTAAAATTTATATTTTTTAAATGTTTTTAATTGACCATTTGATAAAATTTTAACGGATATATCCCACAACCACCTACAACGAATTTTGAGATTATTTTGTATGCACCGTGTAGTGTACAATCAGACCAGCCGTATTTTTATACTACTGTGGTAACCGGTATAGAAACTTTACCTACATACGCGTGGAGGGAGAAAGGGAAATCATTTAGAAGAAAACTTCAGTACACCGGATTGGTATTTAAACCCTGATCTCTCCGTTCGAGGTAGCCCAGTTCAATGCGGGGGTGACGCGTTAGACCATGCAATTACCTGCACGGGGTAGAAGGGGGCTTCAAGTGGGAGTGAAATAAATTAACATAAAACTATTTCCAAAATGAGTACAGTTAATTTTAAAATAAACAAGCACACTCTCCCAGACAACAAAAGTATTTGGTGCTTCTATTTTATTTCTTAACCTCACCAGATAAATGTTGGCCGTGACATAACCTCCCCAGAAAAATGGTTGCCATCACATAACCTTTCCAGAGAAATGGTGGCCATGAGATAACCTCCCCAGATAAATGTTGGCCGTGACATAACCTTTCCAGAGAAATGTTGGCCGTGACATAACCTTTCCAGAGAAATGGTGGCCATGAGATAACCTCCCCAGAGAAATGTTGGCCGTGACATAACCTTTCCAGAGAAATGTTGGCCGTGACATAACCTTTCCAGAGAAATGTTGGCCATGACATAACCTCCCAGTGAAATGTTAGCCATGACATAACCTCCCCAATGATGCTCTCGGCCTGCTAGAGTGCGACAGTTTCTAATTGTGTTTGTTACTAATGTTAGCGCTACAGTGAGTGATGTTGTTTTATAAAACTGTCACTGGGACGGTCCTACCCGTCAAGCTCGTGTCAGAGACCACCGCTCTCTATAATGGCCGGTGTTTTGATAAATAGCGACATGTACGACTCATGCCAAATGTTTTAATGATTTTATTTTTACTTTTCTCGCCGCACTGGGCTTTCATGGTGTGATGTGAGGATATTACTTGTACTCCCCCCCCCCCNCCCCCCCCAACCTCTTCCTCAATCCGCTCCAATATGACGCTGTGGAATCTGCGCCGGGTTTAATGAGCAGGAAAGTGTGAATATTACCGAAGTGAAGAATTGAACGTCAGGAGTGAAACTTGTTCATCAGAGAACAAGAGGAGAGGGGGGAATGTTCAAAAATATAATATTTAATAGAGTGAACTTTTTATGTGTCAAATTAAAATACCTCAATTTAAAATACACGTTTTTAAATATACCGTATGATTTTAGAATGGAAGATTCGTTTTATAAAATACATATATATTTTTTGAAATCAACATTAATATTTCTTTACTATATTATTAGTAATGTTTTACCTTTTTAGGTATTAATATTATATATCACAAGTGACAGCTAAAGATCACTTGACTTGAAGTATGAATAGATTGAAATGGCTAAGGAAATATCTTGACTCTCAAAACAGTTTATTTTTATATTAATATGATTGTACACTAGATATACCATTTTCTTTCTTTTTTTTAACAAAACAACACCATATAATTAAGCTACACGAGAATGTAAATTGTAGAGTTCTAATTTTTGTTGACCAACAGATTTAACTGGATATTCTAGAAACTAAGAATGTTCAGATACAGTGACGCAACTAGGAATTATTGTAAGTCTTAGTACATTCACCTCGACTTACTATTACACTCGTAGTCTTGAGACATTGGCTTCTGTGCTCTTAACATGCAAATTCCTGGTAAGGATGAACGGCCGGTTCATGACCAGGAGCTCATCAAAGGACAAACTGACTGAGTAGTTCGGGTGTGTCCAATACCTCATCAGAGAATGTTGTCAAATATAGGACCTCTGTATGGTATAAACATATTTTACACGTTAACAATCACCATGTTAAAATTGTTGGCTTTAGTAAATAATGGTATATGTTATTCATTGCTATTAAATTTGTCAGTCTATTCGTATTTATTTAAATGTGTGCTTGCTCCCATTCTAATTGAACCATATTATAATAAATACAATATTCTTTAATGTTTTGTTTCTTTAAACAAATATTTTTAACAAAACTTCTAACGTATGATAGCGTATTAGCTTGTCTTTATAAATCTTGCACACGTTTATGGCATGCCTGAATGTAGCATAAGCATACATCATTGCCTAGGTTCAGAACTGTGTTGTATGTCTTTTGTAATTTTATTTTTAAATTTTTGTAATTTTCCACGTGTTTTTATTTACTTTCATCAAATATTTTAAGCATGTATGCACCACTTAAATGACACGACAATTTCCTTTCAAAGTCTATACAGTTACAAGTATTTGTGTATTTGTGTTTTATATATTTTGTAATTTTTTTCACGTGTTTTTTTATTACTTTCACCAATTTTTTGAAGAATGTCTGCACCACTTATATGATACGACAATTTCCTTTCAAAGTCTTTATCTAGCATATTTTAATTTGTAAGCTTTTTTTAATAAAACTGATTCTACAGGACAGTTACAAGTATTTGTGTATGTGCTGTCGGGTTTTGCTAAACAAATATTAACTTCAAACTGATTTTATTATTTTACAAGGTACTGATATATATTTATCTCTCTTGTTTCAGGTGAGCCTTGTTTAAAACCAAAATCACGGTCGTTCAAGATAAATTTAAAGTGAGTGTACCATTTAATATTATACATTGTTGGTTTACTATAGCTTCTTTTTATAAATAAAATAGGTTTTTAAATGATTGCTATCAATCCGGGGTTACGCCTCGCAAATTTGATTTTGAATTTGAATATTTGAAAGATTTGTATCGGATTGGAAATTTTAAATCTAAATCCATCACAAATTCGAATTCAATGGAATTTAATTTTGAAATTTTAATCTAAAATTCAAGAAATTAAATAATTTGCTTTTAAAGAAAATATCATAAATTCATTAACTTCATTTTATTTGACTTGACCATATAAATTTGCAGATTTTTTATATTTAAATTTTTTCATTATTTGAACACGTTTTAGTGACCTTATTTTTATAAGATTCAATTAAAAACACATAGTTTTGCCAAATATTAGATTCTGATTAGATTAAAATTACCAAACATCAAATTCGCAAAAGCCTAGTTAGCATGAAACATGTATTTTTTCTTCAATATGGTATTTATTGAAATTAATCCAGTGGCCAATTAAATCAGGAAAGGGCTTTAAATTGAATTAAATTATGTATTAAAATATGTTTTAGTGACCTATGACGTAACATATTTTAACTCACGTAGAAGCGTTCCCTAATAAAAGCTGCTAGGGAATTATAATGGTGCTCTTTACGCAGTCGAACACGTGACTTTCATTTGAGGTCAAGATTGTTGTAGTTTAAACTGATTTATTTGACTTAAAGAAGCAGTTAATATGTTTAGTTTATAGTCCATTAACTTGGCATCCACAACTTCTTTACACCTTCATAGTCATAGTTCAAAAGACTATCGTCAGGTAAAAACAAAGCTTGGAAAGGAAGGGCTCATTTATATCAGAATTAATATTTATTTTTTGATCAGCTGTATTGTTATACACTAATCGATCATATTATTAACTCCTATATCTGTGACAATGGTATTACTAGTTATTCGTTAGTTGTTTAGTTAATAAATTATAGAGCAAGCCAATTATTATTATTTTTAATATTTAATGATTTGTAAATGATTATCCTGTAAAATGGATCTGTCATATTCATATGTGATTCCAATCACATGCTCTAATGGGATTATCTTACCGAGATTATTATTGTGTGTACGTTCCAATTAAATTATCGGTACATAATTTATTTCCCTTGCTTTTTACCAGTTTTTTTTAACCAAGCCTTGTATTGATCATTATTATTACTGGGAAATTTGAAGTGTACTTTATAATCACATTATTCTTTAACATGTAACTTATGTTCTTAACCTAAGGTAGAGCACGTACTACTAAATATATAAAATTAGTTCCAATAGTTTGTATATTTACTTAGACAAACTCATACTATATTCCCTTTGTGTTATATGTTTTACTTTCTATTCACACAACCAGAAGTTAACTTCGATTAATCCAAGAAAATGGGATGAGAAGGATTAATTTTAAATAAATATATTAGCATTCACATTAATGAGGGATGTAACTATATAAAATCAAAAAATTTTCAGTATACCCAGATAAAGCTCAAAGCCCACTTTACAGAAACCGAGGAAAGAGTGCTAGCCTCTACGCCAAACGCTGCCCATACAAATCCCCTGAACAATTATTCAAATGACTTGTTTCAAACGAATGTATATGACTGTATTAATGCAAAGAATAAAATAAAAAATTAAAATTAAAGTAGAAAAACTTTTCTTGATTGTATCATTCAACTCAAACAATAAATAAATGGTACGATATAACTGTATATACTTTAGCATAGAGTATATATTTTGAGTTTGGATAAAATGTTCAAAAGTCATCTATCAGTAATCAATGTAGGCTAAGATTTTAAAATCAAATCAAACTCTCCTCGACCACTCATTCTGAACAAAAACTTAGAGATATTTTAGAGAAATTTAAAATTTTCACTAATAAGTCTTAAGTAAACTACGCATAAAATCTACCAATCATAAAAGTCATTAAAATACATTTTATTCACTAAAGTAATACAAAACACATGACATTAGCTCTCAGATAGTAAAATATCGGCGGGCTAAACTGCAAGAGTATATTCAAGAATAGTTTTTTTTTTGCTTTCCTCAAAATTATCTTAAATGTACCCTCCTCCTTAGTGATGACGAATTTAAAAAACGAGTAAATCTTGGAAATCATAATTTATCATATTTTGAAAGAAAATCTTAACCTGAGGGCATAGATGGCTCATAACTTTTTTTAGCACATTTTTTTAATTAATATTAATGTGTACGTCAAGAAAATTCGTGCAGTGTGCCTTTAATAGTTCGGTAGACACCTTGTATAAAACATTCCCCATATTACCACCTAAACAAAACTGTTTGAGCATTTTTTTTCTATTTTAATCACTTATCGTAAATTGCCCCTAATTTTAGAGCTATATTTAAAATCACAATTGCTGCTTTAGGTTGGACTATATTATTATAATTAAATAAACTTTGAGTAAAACCCATCAAACAGTTTCAGATTTAGCCCCATACATGTGAGTTTGTGGGCTCATAATCTCTGCATTAAAAAAAAAATACTCACACTTACAAAACTTCATCTATATGAGAAAGGAAAAAAGTAAAGGTGGATAAACGATTGCAGAAATACACCATTGTTGGTTTTTATATTAAATTGTATGGTAAACTACATTGTAAAAATAAATATAGTGTGTGTGATTGGTAATCGAACCCTAGCCTCCCAAGTCAAAGATATTTTCACAATAACTGGGCCAAAAACCTCGTGCCTAGGAGGTGTAAATGTTAGCCAGCAAAGTTACATTGCAGTTCAGTTACTATAATATTCGGAGCTAGCATAACTAAATATTATTTATTAAGGTAACCAGACCTTTGTAATTACTGTATCACGTTCGTGATCATTAGGATTGTCGCCGATACATTGGATTGAACCAGGAACAAATACAACTCGCAGCTCAGCCCTGTGTGGTAGGTTGCATAAACAATCTATAAACGGGAGTTTAATTGGTAGGTTTTAAACGCAACAAGCAAAGTTGTACTGTAATGCTTATTGTATATGTGTTAAGTGTTAAGGCGTGTATCAACATTAGTGGAGAAGAAGAGATTTCTCAGACACTAAATTCCAGGTATATTAGAATTTTAATTGTGCCTTTCAATATAAAAGTTATTAATGACATAGTTTAGAGGTATCAGGATGATTTGAGAGAAAATGCACTAATATTTCCCCAGATATAAGTTGAGAGTGAAAATGACAATGGGAATAATTACTCCTCAAGGCAGGATTTGAATTAGGTGTAATCCCCAGCTCCTAGGCCAGACCCAGGGATACAATTTCATCATTGCTGGTTGCAAAAATATATTTTCATCTTTTATAAAATGTTATTCCTACCAAAATCCTACCATATTATATTAAGCCCCTCCGGGGTAATCGTGTGTAGCTATCTTCAGAGATTTTCTTTATGTTTGAAAACAAGTAAAATTAAAAATCACAAATTTTGTAATAAAAATGAATGTAGTAAACAAGTAAAGATATATTGAATCAATTAAAAAGTCACCCGCCTCGGTGGCGTAGTTGGCTAACGCGCTAGTCGTGTTGAACTTGACCGCCGAGGACGGAGAGATCGAGGTTCGAATCTCGGTCGGGTGAACTAGAGGTGGTTTTTCCTAAATGGTTTTCCACTCTCCCTCCACGCAAATGCGGGCTCACTTCCATAAATTCAACCCTCCGAATTCCTAATCCATTAGTGTAATTAGTACTTAAGCGTATAACCCGAACGGTTAGTAAGACGTGGTGCTAAATATTATTATTATTATAATTAATTAAAAAGTCACTGTTAAATTTATAAACACAATGTTTGTCGTCAAGAGATAGAATAAATAAAATAATCAAAACTTAATTTAAAAATCGTTATAAAGTTAAACAAGTTTAAAACATGCTACACTTGAGAAAATATTAATTCTTTAAAGATTTATTAAGGTATGGTAAACAACACAGACAACACTATTTTATTTTATTTTAAAAATCCCTTATAGCACAATTTTAAAGAACTAATATTTTCTCTCGTGCTATATATTTTAAACTCTACAACAATTTTTAAATCAAGTTTTGATTACTTTCTTCCTTTTAACTATTACAACAAACATTTTGTTTATGATTTTTAACAATTACATTTTTTTTCTTGGATCAATATATCTTTACTTTCTTACTCCATTTATTTTTATTTTACTTGCTGTCAAACATAAAAATACCGTCTTTAACGTTGCCTATCTAAGTGTATTTTATAAAATTATGTCCAGTGACTTATTAACCTGAAAACCAACCTCTTCTGTCACACATTGCCGCCCTAACCCTCATAACAGCTTCAAAAACCACTCACGGCTCTTAAATCATGACCAATTAAGAATACGTGCCTTGCACTGAAGGAGTTGGCATTGGCACGTATAAAATGGAGCGGTAACATTTTAAGGGTGTAGAATCCCTGGATCAAGTTACTCTGTCACACCGACAGGGGCAGAATACTCCCTCTTAACCTCCTCTTAAACTAACTATCTGCTAGCCCTGCCGGTGACAAGTAAGAAGCTCTGTGATATCGTCTCTCTACCGAGTTTAATTAAATATGGCGTGTATTTGAATTCCCAGTCAAGAGAATGTCTGTTGATCAGATATCTGTAATGTTACCCTTGCCATTCTCTAACCTCGACGCGACATCTTGTTTTACAGTACTGTTAATATGTGGCACTTAAATTAGTGTCACAAAGACTGCCATTACTCTGAAAACTATCTAGCTTGAGAGTGGTTAACATTACTTTATATAAATACCACAGATGAACAGAAATCTATACCACTCTCAAGCTAGTATCCAGAGTAATAATTACCTCTAAAGGCACTAATATAAATTCCATCAATAAAAATTAATGGATTGGGATATTATGCGTTCATTAGCTCTTTGGAGAGAAATTGATACTGAATAAGAGGTGAAAATTGACCAATACTTTTACTGTAATACAAACTTGACAAGCCTGGTTTTTAATTTTAAAACAATACATGAGCCATCAGTACACAGAAAGCCAACTATACCCTCAACTTAACAGACACAAACTCTATTTGGTCTCTGGTGCAAGTGGAGATATATTCTCAACTTAGCAACTTACACTTGATATCTGATGCAAGTGGAGATATATTCTCAACCTAAGATACATATACTACACTTGACATCTGGTACGAGTGTAAATATATTCTCAACCTAACAGACATGTACTACACTTGAAGTCTGGTGTAAGATAAGATATACTCTCAACCTAACATACATGTACTACACTTGCCGTCTAGCGTAAGAATATATATACTCTCAAACTAACAGATATGTACTATACTTAACGTCTGGTGTAAGAATAGCCATACTCTCAACTTAGCAGACATGTATTTCACTTAACGACTGGCGTAAGAATATATATACTCTCAACCTAACAGACATGTGCTACACTGACGTCTGGTGTAAGAGTAGATATAATATCAACCTAACATACATGTACTGTACTTAACGTCTGGTGTAATAATAGATATAATCTCAACTTAACATACATGTGCTACACTGACGTCTAGAGCGAGAGTAGATGCCACGCACTAGCGCCTTGTCACGATGGCGGCTATTCAGGAAAACAAAGAGGAGTCTGCACAGAGCCAAGCTATGATTATTATTCTCATACGCACTCATTGGCTGGTAGTTTAGAACAATGATATCCTCAGTTTATTTACCACACAGCTTACAAACTAGCTCGACCCATGATAGTATAATAAGCAGTATCCACTAAGTTGGAGGACGAGCATCTTGGGGAGTTATTATCAAATACTAAATAAAAATTAGAGGCAATTAGAAATACAACATTTTACGGTAATATCTCATCTGATAATATTCCTGGTGTTAACGTCCTCTGAAGAAATTAAATTGGCACCGTCACGATTAAATTTGTTAAGTAAAGAGCTATAGATTTTTCTAGAGTAAAAAAAAGTTCCTACTCACGTCTGTAAGTATTCTACAAGTAAGATAACAAGACCAAAGGTGACATGGTGGTCTAGGAGTCAGGTGTCGGACTTCTGTACTGGGGGTCCGGGGCTCAATCCTCGGTCCCGGCACAGATTTATCTGATTGCCAAACCCTTCCTTCACCTCTGACAAGATGTGTATTAATCACAACTTGTGAATGTGAGGAATGCCAGGCCTCCACCGTGGTTCGGATCCCACGTTAAACTGTAGGTCCTCCATTTCATCTCACAATCATCCTACCATTACACATTAACGTAAGTGCGTGTAAACAGAACGGGTAGTAAGACACTGTGCTAATAATAATAATAATAATAATAATAATAATAATAAT